>OY978009.1:0-17500 GCA_963854515.1 Pandemis heparana | reverse complement strand
GGTTAGGTTAGGTTAGGTTAGGTTAGGTTAGGTTAGGTTAGGTTAGGTTAGGTTAGGTTAGGTTAGGTTAGGTTAGGTTAGGTTAGGTTAGGTTAGGTTAGGTTAGGTTAGGTTAGGTTAGGTTAGGTTAGGTTAGGTTAGGTTAGGTTAGGTTAGGTTAGGTTAGGTTAGGTTAGGTTAGGTTAGGGGTTAGGTTAGGTTAGGTTAGGTTAGGTTAGGTTAGGTTAGGTTAGGTTAGGTTAGGTTAGGTTAGGTTAGGTTAGGTTAGGTTAGGTTAGGTTAGGTTAGGTTAGGAGGTTAGGTTAGGTTAGGTTAGGTTAGGTTAGGTTAGGTTAGGTTAGGTTAGGTTAGGTTAGGTTAGGTTAGGTTAGGTTAGGTTAGGTTAGGTTAGGTTAGGTTAGGTTAGGTTAGGTTAGGTTAGGTTAGGTTAGGTTAGGTTAGGTTAGGTTAGGTTAGGTTAGGTTAGGTTAGGTTAGGTTAGGTTAGGTTAGGTTAGGTTAGGTTAGGTTAGGTTAGGTTAGGTTAGGTTAGGTTAGGTTAGGTTAGGTTAGGTTAGGTTAGGTTAGGTTAGGTTAGGTTAGGTTAGGTTAGGTTAGGTTAGGTTAGGTTAGGTTAGGTTAGGTTAGGTTAGGTTAGGTTAGGTTAGGTTAGGTTAGGTTAGGTTAGGTTAGGTTAGGTTAGGTTAGGTTAGGTTAGGTTAGGTTAGGTTAGGTTAGGTTAGGTTAGGTTAGGTTAGGTTAGGTTAGGTTAGGTTAGGTTAGGTTAGGTTAGGTTAGGTTAGGTTAGGTTAGGTTAGGTTAGGTTAGGTTAGGTTAGGTTAGGTTAGGTTAGGTTAGGTTAGGTTAGGTTAGGTTAGGTTAGGTTAGGTTAGGTTAGGTTAGGTTAGGTTAGGTTAGGTTAGGTTAGGTTAGGTTAGGTTAGGTTAGGTTAGGTTAGGTTAGGTTAGGTTAGGTTAGGTTAGGTTAGGTTAGGTTAGGTTAGGTTAGGTTAGGTTAGGTTAGGTTAGGTTAGGTTAGGTTAGGTTAGGTTAGGTTAGGTTAGGTTAGGTTAGGTTAGGTTAGGTTAGGTTAGGTTAGGTTAGGTTAGGTTAGGTTAGGTTAGGTTAGGTTAGGTTAGGTTAGGTTAGGTTAGGTTAGGTTAGGTTAGGTTAGGTTAGGTTAGGTTAGGTTAGGTTAGGTTAGGTTAGGTTAGGTTAGGTTAGGTTAGGTTAGGTTAGGTTAGGTTAGGTTAGGTTAGGTTAGGTTAGGTTAGGTTAGGTTAGGTTAGGTTAGGTTAGGTTAGGTTAGGTTAGGTTAGGTTAGGTTAGGTTAGGTTAGGTTAGGTTAGGTTAGGTTAGGTTAGGTTAGGTTAGGTTAGGTTAGGTTAGGTTAGGTTAGGTTAGGTTAGGTTAGGTTAGGTTAGGTTAGGTTAGGTTAGGTTAGGTTAGGTTAGGTTAGGTTAGGTTAGGTTAGGTTAGGTTAGGTTAGGTTAGGTTAGGTTAGGTTAGGTTAGGTTAGGTTAGGTTAGGTTAGGTTAGGTTAGGTTAGGTTAGGTTAGGTTAGGTTAGGTTAGGTTAGGTTAGGTTAGGTTAGGTTAGGTTAGGTTAGGTTAGGTTAGGTTAGGTTAGGTTAGGTTAGGTTAGGTTAGGTTAGGTTAGGTTAGGTTAGGTTAGGTTAGGTTAGGTTAGGTTAGGTTAGGTTAGGTTAGGTTAGGTTAGGTTAGGTTAGGTTAGGTTAGGTTAGGTTAGGTTAGGTTAGGTTAGGTTAGGTTAGGTTAGGTTAGGTTAGGTTAGGTTAGGTTAGGTTAGGTTAGGTTAGGTTAGGTTAGGTTAGGTTAGGTTAGGTTAGGTTAGGTTAGGTTAGGTTAGGTTAGGTTAGGTTAGGTTAGGTTAGGTTAGGTTAGGTTAGGTTAGGTTAGGTTAGGTTAGGTTAGGTTAGGTTAGGTTAGGTTAGGTTAGGTTAGGTTAGGTTAGGTTAGGTTAGGTTAGGTTAGGTTAGGTTAGGTTAGGTTAGGTTAGGTTAGGTTAGGTTAGGTTAGGTTAGGTTAGGTTAGGTTAGGTTAGGTTAGGTTAGGTTAGGTTAGGTTAGGTTAGGTTAGGTTAGGTTAGGTTAGGTTAGGTTAGGTTAGGTTAGGTTAGGTTAGGTTAGGTTAGGTTAGGTTAGGTTAGGTTAGGTTAGGTTAGGTTAGGTTAGGTTAGGTTAGGTTAGGTTAGGTTAGGTTAGGTTAGGTTAGGTTAGGTTAGGTTAGGTTAGGTTAGGTTAGGTTAGGTTAGGTTAGGTTAGGTTAGGTTAGGTTAGGTTAGGTTAGGTTAGGTTAGGTTAGGTTAGGTTAGGTTAGGTTAGGTTAGGTTAGGTTAGGTTAGGTTAGGTTAGGTTAGGTTAGGTTAGGTTAGGTTAGGTTAGGTTAGGTTAGGTTAGGTTAGGTTAGGTTAGGTTAGGTTAGGTTAGGTTAGGTTAGGTTAGGTTAGGTTAGGTTAGGTTAGGTTAGGTTAGGTTAGGTTAGGTTAGGTTAGGTTAGGTTAGGTTAGGTTAGGTTAGGTTAGGTTAGGTTAGGTTAGGTTAGGTTAGGTTAGGTTAGGTTAGGTTAGGTTAGGTTAGGTTAGGTTAGGTTAGGTTAGGTTAGGTTAGGTTAGGTTAGGTTAGGTTAGGTTAGGTTAGGTTAGGTTAGGTTAGGTTAGGTTAGGTTAGGTTAGGTTAGGTTAGGTTAGGTTAGGTTAGGTTAGGTTAGGTTAGGTTAGGTTAGGTTAGGTTAGGTTAGGTTAGGTTAGGTTAGGTTAGGTTAGGTTAGGTTAGGTTAGGTTAGGTTAGGTTAGGTTAGGTTAGGTTAGGTTAGGTTAGGTTAGGTTAGGTTAGGTTAGGTTAGGTTAGGTTAGGTTAGGTTAGGTTAGGTTAGGTTAGGTTAGGTTAGGTTAGGTTAGGTTAGGTTAGGTTAGGTTAGGTTAGGTTAGGTTAGGTTAGGTTAGGTTAGGTTAGGTTAGGTTAGGTTAGGTTAGGTTAGGTTAGGTTAGGTTAGGTTAGGTTAGGTTAGGTTAGGTTAGGTTAGGTTAGGTTAGGTTAGGTTAGGTTAGGTTAGGTTAGGTTAGGTTAGGTTAGGTTAGGTTAGGTTAGGTTAGGTTAGGTTAGGTTAGGTTAGGTTAGGTTAGGTTAGGTTAGGTTAGGTTAGGTTAGGTTAGGTTAGGTTAGGTTAGGTTAGGTTAGGTTAGGTTAGGTTAGGTTAGGTTAGGTTAGGTTAGGTTAGGTTAGGTTAGGTTAGGTTAGGTTAGGTTAGGTTAGGTTAGGTTAGGTTAGGTTAGGTTAGGTTAGGTTAGGTTAGGTTAGGTTAGGTTAGGTTAGGTTAGGTTAGGTTAGGTTAGGTTAGGTTAGGTTAGGTTAGGTTAGGTTAGGTTAGGTTAGGTTAGGTTAGGTTAGGTTAGGTTAGGTTAGGTTAGGTTAGGTTAGGTTAGGTTAGGTTAGGTTAGGTTAGGTTAGGTTAGGTTAGGTTAGGTTAGGTTAGGTTAGGTTAGGTTAGGTTAGGTTAGGTTAGGTTAGGTTAGGTTAGGTTAGGTTAGGTTAGGTTAGGTTAGGTTAGGTTAGGTTAGGTTAGGTTAGGTTAGGTTAGGTTAGGTTAGGTTAGGTTAGGTTAGGTTAGGTTAGGTTAGGTTAGGTTAGGTTAGGTTAGGTTAGGTTAGGTTAGGTTAGGTTAGGTTAGGTTAGGTTAGGTTAGGTTAGGTTAGGTTAGGTTAGGTTAGGTTAGGTTAGGTTAGGTTAGGTTAGGTTAGGTTAGGTTAGGTTAGGTTAGGTTAGGTTAGGTTAGGTTAGGTTAGGTTAGGTTAGGTTAGGTTAGGTTAGGTTAGGTTAGGTTAGGTTAGGTTAGGTTAGGTTAGGTTAGGTTAGGTTAGGTTAGGTTAGGTTAGGTTAGGTTAGGTTAGGTTAGGTTAGGTTAGGTTAGGTTAGGTTAGGTTAGGTTAGGTTAGGTTAGGTTAGGTTAGGTTAGGTTAGGTTAGGTTAGGTTAGGTTAGGTTAGGTTAGGTTAGGTTAGGTTAGGTTAGGTTAGGTTAGGTTAGGTTAGGTTAGGTTAGGTTAGGTTAGGTTAGGTTAGGTTAGGTTAGGTTAGGTTAGGTTAGGTTAGGTTAGGTTAGGTTAGGTTAGGTTAGGTTAGGTTAGGTTAGGTTAGGTTAGGTTAGGTTAGGTTAGGTTAGGTTAGGTTAGGTTAGGTTAGGTTAGGTTAGGTTAGGTTAGGTTAGGTTAGGTTAGGTTAGGTTAGGTTAGGTTAGGTTAGGTTAGGTTAGGTTAGGTTAGGTTAGGTTAGGTTAGGTTAGGTTAGGTTAGGTTAGGTTAGGTTAGGTTAGGTTAGGTTAGGTTAGGTTAGGTTAGGTTAGGTTAGGTTAGGTTAGGTTAGGTTAGGTTAGGTTAGGTTAGGTTAGGTTAGGTTAGGTTAGGTTAGGTTAGGTTAGGTTAGGTTAGGTTAGGTTAGGTTAGGTAGGTTAGGTTAGGTTAGGTTAGGTTAGGTTAGGTTAGGTTAGGTTAGGTTAGGTTAGGTTAGGTTAGGTTAGGTTAGGTTAGGTTAGGTTAGGTTAGGTTAGGTTAGGTTAGGTTAGGTTAGGTTAGGTTAGGTTAGGTTAGGTTAGGTTAGGTTAGGTTAGGTTAGGTTAGGTTAGGTTAGGTTAGGTTAGGTTAGGTTAGGTTAGGTTAGGTTAGGTTAAGGTTAGAGTTGATGTTAAGGCAAAAGTTGATGTTAAGGCAAAAGTTGATGTTAAGGCAAAAGTTGATGTTAAGGCAAAAGTTGATGTTAAGGCAAAAGTTGATGTTAAGGCAAAAGTTGATGTTAAGGCAAAAGTTGATGTTAAGGCAAAAGTTGATGTTAAGGCAAAAGTTGATGTTAAGGCAAAAGTTGATGTTAAGGCAAAAGTTGATGTTAAGGCAAAAGTTGATGTTAAGGCAAAAGTTGATGTTAAGGCAAAAGTTGATGTTAAGGCAAAAGTTGATGTTAAGGCAAAAGTTGATGTTAAGGCAAAAGTTGATGTTAAGGCAAAAGTTGATGTTAAGGCAAAAGTTGATGTTAAGGCAAAAGTTGATGTTCCTAAGGCAAAAGTTGATGTTCCTAAGGCAAAAGTTGATGTTCCTAAGGCAAAAGTTGATGTTCCTAAGGCAAAAGTTGATGTTCCTAAGGCAAAAGTTGATGTTCCTAAGGCAAAAGTTGATGTTCCTAAGGCAAAAGTTGATGTTCCTAAGGCAAAAGTTGATGTTCCTAAGGCAAAAGTTGATGTTCCTAAGGCAAAAGTTGATGTTCCTAAGGCAAAAGTTGATGTTCCTAAGGCAAAAGTTGATGTTCCTAAGGCAAAAGTTGATGTTCCTAAGGCAAAAGTTGATGTTCCTAAGGCAAAAGTTGATGTTCCTAAGGCAAAAGTTGATGTTCCTAAGGCAAAAGTTGATGTTCCTAAGGCAAAAGTTGATGTTCCTAAGGCAAAAGTTGATGTTCCTAAGGCAAAAGTTGATGTTCCTAAGGCAAAAGTTGATGTTCCTAAGGCAAAAGTTGATGTTCCTAAGGCAAAAGTTGATGTTCCTAAGGCAAAAGTTGATGTTCCTAAGGCAAAAGTTGATGTTCCTAAGGCAAAAGTTGATGTTCCTAAGGCAAAAGTTGATGTTCCTAAGGCAAAAGTTGATGTTCCTAAGGCAAAAGTTGATGTTCCTAAGGCAAAAGTTGATGTTCCTAAGGCAAAAGTTGATGTTCCTAAGGCAAAAGTTGATGTTCCTAAGGCAAAAGTTGATGTTCCTTAGCGGTTAGCCTTGCGATTTGCGAAAGATTTTGATTGTGGATGATAGAAAACGACCTTGGCTTTCTTTCCCTACTTCGATCTCCTTCCTAACACGTGATTTGGCTTTTTTATTAACGGATTTCTGATTTTGCACTTTGATAAAATTAATTCAAACATTTTGCTAACTTTTGCTTTTCGGCGGTTAATAACTTCTATACCCGTGGACCTACCCCCACCAAATTTTTGTGGTGGGTAGAGTTGGGGCAGAGGTATTTACCCTGCTAATTAGCACTGCTAGCAAAAAGCGGTTGAGGAGTTACGAATTTTTGAAAAACGCTTTGCGCCTGCATTTTTCTTCATAACGGCGCCTTAGAAAGTATCTGGGCAATCCGTTAAAAAATTCGTAACTCACTCAGTTGACACCCAAAAATTCAGTTTTTGGTGTCAACAGATAGAGCTCGTTATTTCCAAATTTTCGGTCTTGAGTTTTGGGGGGGTATCTCCACCCCGAACGGAGATACGATTTTTTGAAAATAGGGTGATTTAACACCTTTAGGCGAATTTTGGGGTTAGGTTGAGTGGGATTGGAGGAGGTATATGGGAGTACGCGTATACTTTTTCTGACCAATTTGGCCGGCCCAAAAGGGGGAATTTTTGGAAAAAAATTGTTTTGTTTGGAGAAGTTCTCGGAAGGTTCCAGGTGGTACGGGGTGACCTCTAATTGACACTTTTGGACAATTTAAGAACTTTTAAAGGTTGAATTTTGGGATTCAGAATCCTGAGCCCCAAAATCAACTTGTTGTTGTCAGGTTGGGCTAACCCAGCCAGATCCTCTGGTCTCTTCAAAGTGACCTGCCCCAACAAGGGGCAAGTGTTGAAATAGTTTTTCCTGCTCTCCCATTGAGGGGGAAGAGCAGGAATGGCAGAAGGTGGTGGTGAAGGGTTCTTGGACGCCATGGAAATGGTGTCCAATCCTAAGAAAAGAGGGTTTGATGAGGAGTTGACTTCTGGGGAAGGAACTTCTTCCCCAAAAGTCAACTCTTCGACGAGAGGACGTACTCCCAAGGGTATGGGAGCTTATGCCGGATTGTCCGCGGCTAAGGCCAAATTGAGGGCTCATGATAGCGGAGATGACTTCCAGTCCCAGGCGGACAAGGTCAGGTCCTACCGCCTGGAGTTTCCAGCGTTGCGCTCCCGCTCACATGGGAGCAAGAAACCCTCTAAGAGGGAGAGGAGCCCTATCCACACGGTCCAAATAGAGGACGCCTCGGAAGACGAGGACGATGATGACAACCGCAGACCGGCTCTGGAGAATGACCATTTGGTGTCCGAAGGAGCCGGTGCAGTAGAGTGTGCGCGGAAAGCTGCGCGCCTAGTACTTTCTGAGGCTGCCAAATCTGGCAACCTCAATGGAGTTGTACGCGGCAACATCAATGCCGCATGCAGGGAGATCCTGCAATGCATGGAGGAACTTGAGAATCGGACTGAGAGTGAAGAAATCCGCAAGTTAAAGGCGGACAACAAGAGAATGCGGGAGCAGCTAGCCTTGCTTATGACGGAGACGAAGGCACTGCGCACCGCATTCTCCAACCGGAAAGAGGCCCCTTGCTCTTCAGCCCAGGCACTCCCCGATGGACTGCAGGAGGCTCTTGCAGTCCACTCGAGGGAGCTGTTTGTCAGCCTGGGCACGATGATAAATGCCCGGCTAGAGGCGGTAGAGAAGCGCCTACCCCCAGAGCCTACAATGCGCCCCTCGCTGGCAGCGGACAGGGCCAGCCGGGCTCCAACCCCTAAGGCCGCAAACCCTAAGGGAAGGAAGGTGACGGTTGGGAGATCTGCCAGCCAGCCCGAACCTAGGCAGTCATCGCAGGGGGCGAGGACTCAGCCTAAGGCCCAACCCAAAGCCCAACCAAAGACTCAGTCCAACACCAGAGTCATAAGAGGCAGAGGGGGCAACAGAATTGTTATTCCGCCTCAGCAAGAGTGGGAAGAGGAGGTGGTACATAACCCCACCACATCGACTGCTAAGCCCTCATGGACAGAGGTGGCCAAGAGGAAGCCCAAAACAACCAAGGGACCGCAGCAAGGGAATAAACCCCCCCCAGCTGCAAAGACTAAAAATCCTCTTGGGGTTAGGAAACCTCCTGCCCCTAAAAAACTGTCGGCCCCCAAAAGCTCTGCAGTAGTGGTAACTCTGAAGCCGGAAGCAGAGAGTACATATGCGGAGGCAATGCAGAAGGCGACCACATCGCTCAAGCTGCAAGACCTGGGGCTTGAAAGCGTAAAAATCCGCAAATCGGCCACTGGGGCTCGCATCATAGAGGTCCCGGGTGCGGACAGCGGCCGTATTGCGGATGACCTCGCAATGAGGATAACAAGCGCTATAGGCGAAATGGCTACCGTGCACAGGCCTATTAAAACAGCGGACCTCCGAGTTACTGGTTTCGACGAATCAGTAACTTCGGAGGACGTTAGGACGGCAGTCGTGCTGAAAGGGGGGTGTCAGCCCGAAAATGTAAAAGTGGGACCAATCCGAATCCTCGGAAATAGTACGGGGTCCGTCCTAGTAAGATGCCCCGTAACAGCCGCTAAAACGATTGTGCAAGAGGGAAGAATCTTGGTTGGGTGGTCTTCGGCCAAGGTCACGGCCTTGAGTCCCCAACCCATGCGCTGTTACAAGTGTATGGGCACGGGACATACCAGGGCGTTGTGTCCGTCTGCTGTGGATAGAGGAGAGCTGTGCTTCCGCTGCTCAAGACCGGGGCACAAGGCAGCGGAATGCCAAGAGGAGCCGTTCTGTGGTGTGTGCCACCTGGCCAAGCGCCCAGCGGGGCATGTAATGGGAGGGCAGTCATGTGCTCCCCCCCCAACAAAAGGACGAGACGACGCGAAGATGACCCCACAAGGTCCCGCCGCTGCCCCAAGGGTAGAAGAGGAGAACTGCATGGATGTCTAAATGCCAGTACACCAGCAATTAGACATCCTGCAGGGCAACCTGAACCACTCCGCCCGCGCTCAAGATCTGCTCACGCAGGTCATGGCGGAGTGGGGCATTGCGGTTGCGGTGGTGGCGGAGCCATATTTTGTTCCTCCTCAACCCAACTGGGCTGGGTCAGCGGATGGGAGAGTGGCAGTGGTGGTCCCCGTCATGGGGAATTTCCCCCCCCTCTCCAAAATGGAGGCAGGGCCAGGGTACGTAGTGGCCAAATGGGGTGGGACCATAATCATAGGGGTCTACTTCTCCCCTAACAGACCGCTCTCCGATTTCGAGTCCTACCTCGAGGGCTTGGGGAGAGTGGTAGCAAGGATGGCCCCAGCACAAATAGTGCTACTGGGGGACCTCAACGCCAAGAGCGCGGCGTGGGGATCCCCCCATACAGACCTCAAAGGGGCGGCCCTCCGTGACTGGGTGGTGGCAAACGGGCTGGAGGTCCTGAATCAGGGCAACGCCAACACGTGCGTGCGTCGGCAGGGTGGGTCCATCGTGGACATCACGTTTGCGACCCCTGCCCTCGCCGCACGGATTGTAGATTGGCGCGTCCTGGAGGACGTAGAGACCCTCTCTGACCACTTATATATTCGGATGAGGGTCTCCGCATCGCCGCTGCCACAGTCGCAGCTACCTGCGAGCGGGAGAACGAGCTTCCCACGGTGGGTTCTAAAGAAGTTCGATGCGGGCATGGCCGAGGAGGCTGCTATTGTGGAGACGTGGTGCGCCCCCCCATCGGATGCCTTAGGAGTGGACCAAAAGGCGGCTCGCTTCCAGGAGGCAATGACGGCGGTGTGCGACGCGGCAATGCCGCGAATCCGCAGATTACCGGCCAAAACAAGTGTGTACTGGTGGTCCGAAGAAATTGCGAATCTTCGGGCTGCCAGTAATCGCGCACGCAGAGCCTACACCCATTGCAGGCGGAGAGCATCACACACCGCGGAGGAGGAGGAGCTTCTCCACGGCGCCCTTAAGGAGGCAAAAACGGCTCTCCAGCTGGCCATCTCACAGGCAAAAGACGCCGCCTACGAGGAGTTCCTGGCCACGCTGGACAAGGATCCATGGGGGCGCCCGTATAAAATGGTGCGCAATAAAATGAAGCGTGCTCCCCCCATGGACTGCATGGAGCCGGAGCTCCTTAACAGGGTAGTAGGGGCCCTCTTCCCGCCGGCGCCGGACTTTGACCCCCCGAGGATGTCGCCCCCCTCGGAGGATCAAGGAGAATACGTCGTCCCAAGGGTCAACGACGACGAATTTATGTGGATAACGGATCGACTCCGCAAATGTAAAAAGTCTCCGGGCCCAGACGGTGTACCTGCTAGGGTAATACCAGTTGCCTTAAAGTACTTAGGGGGGCGCTTCCGGGACCTCCTCGACGAGTGCTTGCAGGTGGGGTGCTTCCCTCAAGTGTGGAAGGAGGGGCGATTAGTCCTTCTGCCCAAGCCGGGACAATCACCCGATTCGCCCTCCGGCCATCGGCCCATTGTCTTGCTGAACGAGTCTGGCAAGGCATTGGAGCGAATAATTGCTTGGCGGATACAGAAGTGTCTGCAGGAGGAAGGCCCAAATTTGTCGGACCAACAGTTTGGGTTCAGGGCGGGCCGGTCCACTATGGACGCTCTGAAGGCCCTGAAGGACTTCAGTGATCTAGCGGCAAGCAAGGGGGAGGGAGTAGTGGCGGTGTCCTTGGACATCGCCAACGCGTTCGGCTCACTCCCCTACGCTGTAATTAAGGAGGCATTGCGGTACCACCGACTACCGCCGTACATTCAAAAGATCGTAGGGCACTACCTCGAGGGAAGGGTAGTGCTCTACGATCACAGAGGGAGGCGCATGAGCCGGTCAATGTCATGCGGAGTCCCCCAGGGTTCCGTACTCGGCCCGCTGTTGTGGAACCTTGGGTTCGACTATGTGATACGCGGAGTGCAGCTTCCCCGCATGACCACCATATGTTACGCGGACGACACAATGGTGGCCGTGCGGGGAAAGGAATTGGATGAGACCCTTCGCAGGGCGTCTGTCGCGGCCGAGTTAATTGTAGACCGCATCAGCTCACTCGGCCTAAGGGTGTCAGTCGCCAAGACCGACTCCATGGTCTTTGGTGCACCCAGGTGGCGTGTTCCGGCCCATACGGTGCTTCGGATTGCGGGCGAACCTGTCCAGGTCAAGGCCAACATCAAATATCTTGGCCTTGTCCTGGACAGAAAGTGGGACTTTGGGGAGCATTTCGCCAGGCTTGCTCCCCGGTTGGTCGGTGCCGCATCGGCTCTTGGCAGATTACTGCCGAACGTCGGTGGACCTAATGCGCCCTGCAGAAGGCTATATGCGAGGGTGGTCCGTAGTATGGCCCTTTATGGTGCACCAATTTGGGCGGACCGGCTGTCGGAACGAACAAGGGCACTCCTCCGACGGCCTCAAAGGGTCTGCGCTACCCGGATGATACGGGCATATGTGACCGTCGCGCATATGGCTGCCTGTCTTATAGCCGGCACACCTCCCTGGGACGTCGACGCCAAGGTCATGGCGGAGTCGTACAGGGAGCAGAAAGAGGCTCAAGAAAGGGGAGACAGGCCAGCCCCGCAAGAGGTGCTGCATGCCCGCCGGCAAGCAGAAAAACGCATGCGCGATAGATGGAAGGACGAGCTGGAGGGTTGTCGATATGGCACGAGAACCATAGCGGCAATCCTCCCCTCGATGGACCAATGGTTGGACCGACAGGGCGGGTCCCTAACATATAGGCTCGTCCAGGTCATGACGGGCCATGGCTGTTTCGGCCACTACTTACACCGTATCGGTAAGGAGGGCAGCGCGCAGTGTTACAACTGTGGCGAGCTAGACGACACAGCCCAGCACACATTCGAAGAATGTCCCTGCTGGGATTATGAGCGCGGCCAGCTCATGGCAGCCCTTGGACGCACGGACTTGTCGCTCCACAGCATAGTCGAGGCTATGCTTGAGAGCGACGAGTCCTGGGAGGAGGTGGCCTCCTTTTGCGAAGCGATAATGCTTCAAAAGGAGGCCGAGGAACGGGAGCGCGAGGAGGACGTCCATGCGCCCCCGTTCCGGCGCAGACGAACGGGGCGAAGGCGGCGGCACTTTGCTGCCCGCCTGAACCCTTAGTGGGACCAGCGGGCGGGGGGCGGGGGCCCCACGCTTGCATTGCACGGTCCCACACGTCTGGGGGGGGAGTCGAAGCGTTGCGACTCCTCCCTCCTTGGCGCGGGTGGCCCTGGCGAAAGCCGGGGCAGCCGGGGGGCGCCGTCGGCTCGAATCCTCGGGATCCCACGGCGCCTTCCTAAACCCGGCAAGCGGACAATGCCGCAGTGTTTTTAGTGGGTATGCTCCCCCCTCCCCTCTCCGCAGGGAGAGAGGACGGGGGAGAGAGTCCCACATAACCCCCGGGTCCCCCCGGGCCCTGGGGTACTCGTAAAGAGTTTTCACTGCGTTAAAAAAAAAAAAAAAAAAAAAAAAAAAAAAAAAGGTTAGGTTAGGTTAGGTTAGGTTAGGTTAGGTTAGGTTAGGTTAGGTTAGGTTAGGTTAGGTTAGGTTAGGTTAGGTTAGGTTAGGTTAGGTTAGGTTAGGTTAGGTTAGGTTAGGTTAGGTTAGGTTAGGTTAGGTTAGGTTAGGTTAGGTTAGGTTAGGTTAGGTTAGGTTAGGTTAGGTTAGGTTAGGTTAGGTTAGGTTAGGTTAGGTTAGGTTAGGTTAGGTTAGGTTAGGTTAGGTTAGGTTAGGTTAGGTTAGGTTAGGTTAGGTTAGGTTAGGTTAGGTTAGGTTAGGTTAGGTTAGGTTAGGTTAGGTTAGGTTAGGTTAGGTTAGGTTAGGTTAGGTTAGGTTAGGTTAGGTTAGGTTAGGTTAGGTTAGGTTAGGTTAGGTTAGGTTAGGTTAGGTTAGGTTAGGTTAGGTTAGGTTAGGTTAGGTTAGGTTAGGTTAGGTTAGGTTAGGTTAGGTTAGGTTAGGTTAGGTTAGGTTAGGTTAGGTTAGGTTAGGTTAGGTTAGGTTAGGTTAGGTTAGGTTAGGTTAGGTTAGGTTAGGTTAGGTTAGGTTAGGTTAGGTTAGGTTAGGTTAGGTTAGGTTAGGTTAGGTTAGGTTAGGTTAGGTTAGGTTAGGTTAGGTTAGGTTAGGTTAGGTTAGGTTAGGTTAGGTTAGGTTAGGTTAGGTTAGGTTAGGTTAGGTTAGGTTAGGTTAGGTTAGGTTAGGTTAGGTTAGGTTAGGTTAGGTTAGGTTAGGTTAGGTTAGGTTAGGTTAGGTTAGGTTAGGTTAGGTTAGGTTAGGTTAGGTTAGGTTAGGTTAGGTTAGGTTAGGTTAGGTTAGGTTAGGTTAGGTTAGGTTAGGTTAGGTTAGGTTAGGTTAGGTTAGGTTAGGTTAGGTTAGGTTAGGTTAGGTTAGGTTAGGTTAGGTTAGGTTAGGTTAGGTTAGGTTAGGTTAGGTTAGGTTAGGTTAGGTTAGGTTAGGTTAGGTTAGGTTAGGTTAGGTTAGGTTAGGTTAGGTTAGGTTAGGTTAGGTTAGGTTAGGTTAGGTTAGGTTAGGTTAGGTTAGGTTAGGTTAGGTTAGGTTAGGTTAGGTTAGGTTAGGTTAGGTTAGGTTAGGTTAGGTTAGGTTAGGTTAGGTTAGGTTAGGTTAGGTTAGGTTAGGTTAGGTTAGGTTAGGTTAGGTTAGGTTAGGTTAGGTTAGGTTAGGTTAGGTTAGGTTAGGTTAGGTTAGGTTAGGTTAGGTTAGGTTAGGTTAGGTTAGGTTAGGTTAGGTTAGGTTAGGTTAGGTTAGGTTAGGTTAGGTTAGGTTAGGTTAGGTTAGGTTAGGTTAGGTTAGGTTAGGTTAGGTTAGGTTAGGTTAGGTTAGGTTAGGTTAGGTTAGGTTAGGTTAGGTTAGGTTAGGTTAGGTTAGGTTAGGTTAGGTTAGGTTAGGTTAGGTTAGGTTAGGTTAGGTTAGGTTAGGTTAGGTTAGGTTAGGTTAGGTTTCCCCCCCGGGTGTCGCCACCTTGTCGTGGTGGGGGGGCTTGCGTGCTGATGATCCCTACGAGCCATGCCGGATAGGGCTTCCCATACCGGACGGGTCTAGGGGGAGGCCAGACTAAGAGCGACACACCCCGGCGGGGCCCGCGAGGGCCTGTCAGGCGGGGCGGGTGCGTCTTCGTTAGGGCGCACTGACAGGGGAGCTCACCCCTGAAAAAAGAGACGACGATGTGGAGCATCGGAGTTTTGGGATGGCGAGTTGTGAAAACAAATTACCCCAGGAGGGTACCCTAACGGGAGAATCCCTCGGCGTCGCTTCGGCGGCGTCCAGCCCCTCGTATTCTGGGGGGGGCAACAACCGCCTCGTAGGTCGGCAAGATGCCGGCCTTCGTGAACGCGACCACGGCTTGGAACAACGGACGGATGAACACACAACATATGACCTTGGCTTTTTGACACGGACTGATGGACGGGAGAGCTCACTCCTCAAAGAGATCGACGGGAATACAATGGACAAAATGGAAAAAGCAGTTTGTAAATCAGTATTACCCCAGGAGGGTACCCTAACGGGAGAATCCCTCGGCGTCGCCACGGCGGCGTCCAGCCCCACGTATTCTGGGGGGGGCAACAGCTGCATCGTAGGCCGGCATGATGATGCCGGCCTCCGTGAACACAACTATGGCGACGCAAAACGGATTTTCGATGTTTCCGGAGTGACCGGGACGGGGGAGGGGGGTAGCATGGGGGGGGAGGCCGGATCGTCCGCAACGTCGGACGGTGGCCGAGACCCCTACCCATCAAGCGGCTCAACCGCAATGAAGTTACGGCCGAGGCCAGCTGGCTTTAGGCTGACTTTTGCGGGCAAGGGACGGGGAGCGAAGAAGGGGAGAGTCGGCTCCATTTTAGATGACCTCGCGGCGGGAACGACGTCCACGTCGGAGGCCTGCGAGGGAGTCACGATGGAGTCCGACAATCCGGTAGTGATGGAGGACTGCACAGAAACCTCCGATACTGAGAGGGAGGAAGGAGGAGCAGTCGCCTCCAGGTTCCTTGCGGGGGGGGCGAGAGGGGGGGCGGAGAAATCCGCCTCGACCCTGAAGAGGGTCGCGACAGACTCGACGCGCGGAGTGGACGAGGTGCCCACAAAGGTGGCCACCAGCGCCAGGGGGGGGCGCGGAAAGCGGCCCATGGGGGCGTACGCGTTCATGGCCGATGCCAGGCGAGAAATGTCGGGCCTGGGGTCGGACGAGTACTCGGCCGACATGGAAGAGGCAAGGGGCGACTCGACGTACCGCCCCAAGCAATTCTCGCGCAAGGGGCGGAAGTCGCCCCCCAAAGGCGCTGAGCTGGAGGAGGAGTACCGCGCTCCTCGACAAAAAACGCGGGAGGAGCTGGCCGCCACTGCACTCCGCAACGTTCTTTCCTTCCGGGGGAACGTTGCGAAGTGCAGTAATGTGAATGGGAGAATCAAGGGGCTCCTCCAAGACGCCGCGGACGAGGCCATGGGGGCCATTGAGGAGCTCCGCACGATGTCCTCCTCAGAAGAGATGAGGCGCCTCCGGGCGGACAATAACCGGCTCTCCCGAGAACTGGAGAATGTCCGCTCGGAGCTCCGCGCCTTCAAAGAGGCATATGAGGCGCGCGGCACCGCGGCGAGGAAAGAGCCTCAACTAAGCGACGTCGGGGAGGGCCTCAAGGAGGTGGTGGAGGACCTCCGGCGCGACCTCCTAACATCCCTGGGCGGGATGATGAACGCCCGCCTCGGGGAGTTGGAGTCGCGCCTCCCACCAGAGCCCGTCCTGCGCCCGTCACTAGCAGCGGACAAGAGGACGCCGCCGCCCCCTCGCCCCAGAGCCCAGTCCGGCCTGGTGGGGGAGCACAGGGAGCTGCCAGCGGACGCGAGGACGCCGCCGCCCCCCCGCCCTAGAGCCAAGATCGGCCCGGCGGGGGAGCAAGGACGGGAGCCGCAAGCTGAGAGTAGGAGGTCGCCACTGCCCCCCCGCCCCAGAGCCCAGCCCGGCCAGGCGGGGGATCGAACCAGGGTGCCCCCGGAGCCGGCCCCCAGAAAGAAGGGGCAGATGGCCGCACCGAGGCCCCCCCCACCACCCCCGCCAGCCCAAAGGGGCCAAAAGGCGGGGCAAAATGGGGTGAATAAGACCGGCCCCATGCCGGCCAAGGGCCCCAAGAAGACCCCGGCGCGCCCAAACCAGGCGCCGTCCAGCCCCCCCCCGGCGGGGACAAGCCGGACGAGCGGCCCACAGGCGCGGGACGCCGCCCCCGAGGTCGCCCCCCAAGCCCAGGAGCAATCCTGGGCAACGGTGACCCGCAAGGGCAGGGGGAGAAAGAAGGCGGGCGCTGCCACTACACGTCCCCCCCCCAAGCCGGCCCCCAGACCGAAGCCGGTCAAAGTGATCGTCCCCTCCACGTCAGCCATTGTGCTGACGCTGAGGGAGGGGGCCGAGAGGGGTGGAAAAGAGGCCACGTATCCCGAGTTGATGGCCTGGGCCAGGGGGGGAATCAGGCTTCCGGACTTCGGGCTGGAGGCGGTCAAAATAAAGACCGCCCAAACCGGCTCGAAGCTCCTGGAAGTGGGGGGCGACACCCCCGACACCACCGCGGACCGCCTCGCGGCCAAGCTTCGGGAGGTGGTGGGCGACGTGGCGGACGTCACCCGCCCCACCAAGCACGCCGAGCTGCGCCTCACCGGACTAGACACGACGGTGGGGCAAGCAGAGATCGCGGCGGCCGTGGCGGCCAAGGGCGGTTGCGAGGCGGCCCAGGTGAAAGTGGGGGCCGTCTCGGAGCGGGCGTGGGGGCGGGGCACAGTGATCGTGCGGTGCCCAGTGGCGGCGGCCAAGGCAGCCGCGAAGGACGGTCGCCTCCAGGTGGGCTGGACTGTGGTGACGGTGACGCCCCTGGTGGCCCTGCCCATGCGGTGCTTCCGTTGTATGGCGCTGGGCCACACAAGGGCAATGTGCCCCTCCGCGGCGGAACACGGAGACAAATGTTACCGCTGCGGAGAGGAGGGGCACAGGGCGGCCGGGTGCACGGCCAGGCCCAAATGTGCCGTGTGCACGGAGGCGGGCCGGCCGGCAGGCCACGTGATGGGCCGGGGCAAATGCTCCCCGCCCAAAATAAGGGGAAAGGCTGCCTCGACCCCGGCCCGCACCCCCGAAAATGGCCCTAGGGCACAGGAGGAAACAATGATGCAGGTGTCCTAATGCCCAGACACCTGCATCACGAAATTCTCCAGGGCAATGCCAACCACTCCGCGAGAGCACAGGACCTGTTTATGCAGGTCCTCGCGGAGTGGCGCATTGCCGTGGCAGTGGTCGCCGAGCCGTATTTCGTCCCCCCCCAGCCAAACTGGGTGGGGGACACCAACGGCTCGGTCGGGGTGGTGGTGCCGACCTCCGGCGCCAGGGGGCTCACCCCCAGGGAGAGGGGGCCGGGCTATGCGGCGGCGAACTGGGGAGAGGTGGTGGTGGTCGGCACCTACTTCTCCCCCAACAGGCCCCTCAACGAGTTTGAGGGGTACCTGGATGTGCTGGAGCAGGTGGTGCGGCGGGCGGCACCGAAGCAGGTTATGTTGATGGGGGACCTCAACGCAAAATGCGTTTCTTGGGGTTCCCCCACAACAGACCTGAGGGGGGCGCTTCTGCGGGACTGGGCCGTTGCACTGGGCCTGGTCCTGCAGAACAGAGGGCGCGTCGACACGTGCGTCCGGTGGCAGGGGGGGTCGATTGTGGACCTGATGTTCACAACCCCCGCCATCGGCAGACGCGTGTCGAGCTGGCGCGTCCTGGAGGAGGCGGAGACCCTGTCGGACCATAGGTTCATCAGGTGCAG
>OY978008.1:18630705-18858205 GCA_963854515.1 Pandemis heparana | reverse complement strand
CAGGCCATAGGCCAGCTCTTGCGCCTGCCACCTTGATCGCAGAGCACCACCCTCTCCTCAAGGTAGTGCCCTACGATCCTCTGCAGGTACTCCGGTAGGCGGTAGTACCGGAGGGACTCTTTAATTACTGCGTAGGGAAGGGTGCCAAAAGCGTTGGCGATGTCAAGAGACACCGCCACCACTCCCTCCCCTTTACTAGCCGCCAGATCGCAGCAGTCCTTCAGGGTCTGCAACGCGTCTATTGTCGACCGGCCAGCTCTGAATCCGAACTGCCGGTCTGACAAGTTCGGGCCCTCATCCCGCATATGTCTGCGGATTCGGGACGCAATTATCCTCTCCAGGGCCTTCCCGACTTCGTCCAAAAGAACTATGGGTCGGTGGCCCGAGGGGGAATCCAGCGGGCGTCCGGGCTTCGGTATTAATACCAGCCGCCCTTCTTTCCACGCTTTGGGAAAGCGCCCCACCTCCAAGCACTCATCGTAGAGGTCTCTGAGGCGCCCCCCCAAATGCTTCAGGGCGACGGCTACAACCCTCGCTGGTACTCCGTCCGGCCCTGGGGACTTCTTGCAGACTCTGAGTCGGTCGACGACCATCATCCACTCGTCGTCGTCTACTGGCCTTGGGGCTTCGTGCTCCGTTGACTCCTCCGAAGGGGCCGACATCCTTGGGGGGTCAAAGTCCGGCGCTGCTGGGAACAAGGCCTCCACTACCCTGTTAAGGAGTTCCGGCTCCAAGGAATCCATGGGGGGTGCGCGCTTCATCTTATTCCGTATCATCTTATACGGACGCCCCCATGGATCCTTGTCAAGAGTGGCCAGGAACTCCTCGTGAGCCGCATCCTTGGCCTTGGCTATGGCAATTTGGAGCGCCTCCTTTGCGACTTTCAGGGCGCTGTGAAGGCGCTCCTCCTCTTCGGTCGTGTGCTGCCGTCTTCGCCTGCAGTGGGTGTAAGCCCGACGAGCGCGGTTGCTGGTGGCTCGGAGAGCTGCAATTTCATCCGACCACCAGTACACCCTCGGCTTGGCCGGCATTTTGCGGAACCGAGGCATGGCGGCGTCGCAGACCGCAGTGAGCGATTCCCGGAAACGAACCGCCTTCTCATCCACCCCCAAGGTGTTAGCTGGGGGGGCACACCACGTTTCCACCACTGCGGCCTCCTCCGCCATTCCCGCGTCGAAATGGGTGATCACCCACCGCGGGAAGCTCGTCCTCCCACTCGCTGGCGGCTGCGACTGCGGCAGCGGCGAGGCGGAGACCCTCATCCGAATGTACAAATGGTCGGAGAGGGTCTCCACGTCCCCCAGGACGCGCCAGTCCGCAATCCGTGTGGCTAGGGCAGGGGTCGCGAACGTTACGTCCACGATGGACCCCCCCTGCCGACGCACACACGTGTTGGCGTTACCCTGGTTTAGGACCTGTAGCCCAGTAGCCACCACCCAGTCTCCAAGCGCAGCCCCTTTAAGGTCTGTGACGGGGGAACCCCACGCGGCGCTCTTGGCGTTGAGATCCCCCATCACTATTACCTGCGCCGGGGCAGCCCTTCCCACGACTCTTGCCAGACTTTCGAGGAATGCCTCGAAGTCAGACAGTGACTTATTGGGGGAGAAGTACACCCCAACTACAGCGACTCCACCCCATTTCACTGCCACATACCCTGGCCCGTTCTCCATTAGGGAAAGGGGAGGGAACTGTCCAGCCGTGGGTACTACCACTGCCACCATCCCGTCTGTGTCCCCAGCCCAATTGGGTTGGGGGGGAGCAAAATAAGGCTCCGCAACCACCGCCATTGCCAGACCCCACTCCGCCATGACCTGCATGAGCAAATCTTGAGCGCGGGCGGAGTGGTTCAGGTTGCTCTGTAGGATATCTAGATGCTGGTGTACTGGCATTTAGATATCCATACAGTTCTCCTCATTTGTTCCCCCTGGGGGAGCCACAGGACTTTGAGGGGCCTTTTGCCCGTCATCGCGTCCCTTTGTGGGAGGGGGAGCACAAGAATGCCCTCCCATCACATGACCCGCCGGGCGTTTCGCCTGGTGGCATACCCCACAGAAGGGGTCAGCCGTGCAGTCCGCAGCCTTATGTCCCGGCCTAGAGCACCGGAAGCAAAGGTCCCCCCTTTCAACCGCGGATGGGCATAGTGCTCTTGTGTGCCCCGTCCCCATGCAGCGGTAGCACCGCATTGGCTGAGGTTCAAGAGCCGCTACTCTGGCCGCCGACCAGCCAACCAAAAGTTTTCCGGCTTGCACTAAGGCTTTGGCAGCCGTCACCGGGCATCGCACCAATACTGACCCAGTGCCGTTCGTCAGTAGCCGGATTGGGCCTACCCTCACCTGCTCGATTGAGCAGCCACCTTTCAGGACTACTGCTGTCCTGACATCCTCCGCAGTCACTGACTCATCGAAGCCGGTAACTCGGAGGTCCGCCGTCCTGTACGGTCTGTTCACTGTGGCCACTTCCCCTATGACCTGCCTGATTTTCTCAGCCAGGTCGTCCGCAATTCGGCCACTATCGGCTCCAGGGACCTCAATCAGACGACCTCCAGTGGCTGACTTGCGGATCCTCACGCTCTCGAGGCCCACGTCTGCAAGTTGAAGCGATGCTGTGGCCCTCTGCATCGCTTGCAGGTAGGTTGCGTCAGTCTCTGGCTTGAGCGTGATGATCACGGCTGAACTTTTAGGGGCCGCTAGCTTTCTTGGCCCAGCTGGTTTTTTACTAGCGGCTGGTGCGGCTTGTGGAATCTTCTTGGACTTGGATTTGGATTTTCTCTTAACCACCTCAGTCCAAGAAGACTGCATGTTCGGCTGCGTAGCTTTTGAGGTGGAGGGGGCCGACTCTGGAGGCAACTGTGTCTTTGCTTGGCCCTTTGATGCCGCCTTTACTTTAGTCTGAGCCGCAGGATTGGCCTTGGCCTGAGTCTGAGCCTTCTGCTGGGACTTAGGTTGGGTTTTAGCCTGCGTCTTTTGTGTCTCCCGTCGGGGTTCGGGTTGACTTGCCGAGCGGCCATCCGCCGTCTTCCTCCTCTTTGGGGCCTCTTGGGTTCGGCTTGCCCTATCCGCTGCAAGCGACGGGCGCATGATAGGCTCCGGGGGCAGGCGTGCCTCCACTGCCTCAAGACGAGCATTTATCATGTTCCCCAAGCTGAGGAACAGCTCCCTAGAATGGACTGCCAATGCCTCTTGCAGTCCATCAGGGAGTCCCGGGATCGCGGGTTGGGCGTTCCCCCGACGCTCCGAGAATGCGGTGCGCAGCGCCTTGGTCTCCTCCGTGAGTAAGGCCAGCTGCTCCCGCATCCTCTTGTTGTCCGCCTTGAGCTTGCGGATCTCTTCGCTCTCAACGCGGCCGTCGAGAGACTCCATGCACTGGAGAATCTCTCGGCAGGCCGCGTTTATGTTCTTCCGCACCACTCCGTTCAAGTTGCCCGATTTGGCAGCTTCGGAGAGCACAAGGCATGCCGCCTTGCGCGCACACTCTACTACCCCGGCTTCTTCGGACACCGAACGGTCATTCTCCGAAGCCGGGCTGCGCTTGCTAGGCTGCTGGTGGCGGGAGTCGTCCTCGTCCTCGTCCTCGGACGCATCCACCATCGTTACGGGGCGAACGGGGCTCCGATCCCTCTTAGTGGCTTTCCTGTTCCCTTGCGAGAGGGAACGCAGTGCTGGGAACTCCAGGCGGAAGGATTTAATTTTGTCCGCCTGGGAGCGGAAGTCCTCGCTGTCGTAGTTCCGCAGTTTAGCCTTGGCGGCAGCCAGCCCAGAGTAAGCTCCGAACCCTGCAGGCGTGCGCCCTCTGACTGAGCTTCTTGCTTTTGGGGAGAACGCGCCCTCCCCAATAGAGGTTCCCTCCGTGGTCACCCTCTTATTTGGGTCGGACACCAACTCCATGGCGTCCGAAAACCCATCGCCACCGCTATCTGCCATTTTCCACTCTTCCCCCTCAATGGGAGAGCGGAAAAAACCGTAAGAATAATTTACCCCTTGGTGGGGCAGGTCCCCTAAAAATACCAGGGGTCAAAGAGGAAATTAAGGCTTTGCCTCAATTTCCCCCTTTTCCCGGGAGGTTCGGGTCCAGAAAGTGGTTCAAAACGATAGGGCTAGGCCACCCCTACCGTTCGAGACCACTCTGGGACTTTTCCGAAGAAAATCCAAATTTCCCCCTTTTTCCCCGGCCAAAAATATAAATTTTTGGTCTTGCGAGTTCCCACAAGCCTCCTCTCACATACACACACTAAGGCGAAAATTTCACCAAAAGGTGTTATTTCGGCGAAACTTAAAAAATTCGTATCTCCGTACACGACGGAGATACCCACCCACAACTCAAGCCGGAAATATTGTGCTCGACGAGCCCTATCTACTGACGCCAAAAACAGAATTTTTGGACGTCAACTGACTGAGTTATGAATTTTCGAAAAGATTGCCCTGACACTTTCTTAGGCGCTATTATGAAGAAAAGTGCAGGCGCAAAGCGTTTTTCAAAAATTCATAACTTGGTAACCGCTTATTGCTAACGATGCTAATTAGCAGTGTAATAACTTCAGCCCCAACTCTACCCACCACAAAAATTTGGTGGGGGTAGGTCCACGGGTATGGAAGTTATTAGACGCCGAATAGTAAAAGTTAGCAAAATGTTTGCATTTATTTTTTCAAAGTGCAAAATCAGTAATCCGTTAATAACAAAGCCAAATCACAAGTTAGGAAGAAGATCGAAGTAGGGGAAGAAAGCCAAGGTCGTTTACTATCCACTACAAACAAAATATTCCGCAAATCGCAAGGCTAACCGCTAAGTAACATCAACTTTTGCCTTAGTAACATCAACTTTTGCCTTAGTAACATCAACTTTTGCCTTAGTAACATCAACTTTTGCCTTAGTAACATCAACTTTTGCCTTAGTAACATCAACTTTTGCCTTAGTAACATCAACTTTTGCCTTAGTAACATCAACTTTTGCCTTAGTAACATCAACTTTTGCCTTAGTAACATCAACTTTTGCCTTAGTAACATCAACTTTTGCCTTAGTAACATCAACTTTTGCCTTAGTAACATCAACTTTTGCCTTAGTAACATCAACTTTTGCCTTAGTAACATCAACTTTTGCCTTAGTAACATCAACTTTTGCCTTAGTAACATCAACTTTTGCCTTAGTAACATCAACTTTTGCCTTAGTAACATCAACTTTTGCCTTAGTAACATCAACTTTTGCCTTAGTAACATCAACTTTTGCCTTAGTAACATCAACTTTTGCCTTAGTAACATCAACTTTTGCCTTAGTAACATCAACTTTTGCCTTAGTAACATCAACTTTTGCCTTAGTAACATCAACTTTTGCCTTAGTAACATCAACTTTTGCCTTAGTAACATCAACTTTTGCCTTAGTAACATCAACTTTTGCCTTCAGTAACATCAACTTTTGCCTTAGTAACATCAACTTTTGCCTTAGTAACATCAACTTTTGCCTTAGTAACATCAACTTTTGCCTTAGTAACATCAACTTTTGCCTTAGTAACATCAACTTTTGCCTTAGTAACATCAACTTTTGCCTTAGTAACATCAACTTTTGCCTTAGTAACATCAACTTTTGCCTTAGTAACATCAACTTTTGCCTTAACCTAACCTAACCTAACCTAACCTAACCTAACCTAACCTAACCTAACCTAACCTAACCTAACCTAACCTAACCTAACCTAACCTAACCTAACCTAACCTAACCTAACCTAACCTAACCTAACCTAACCTAACCTAACCTAACCTAACCTAACCTAACCTAACCTAACCTAACCTAACCTAACCTAACCTAACCTTTTTTTTTTTTTTTTTTTTTTTTTTTTTTTTTTTTTTTTTTTTTTTTTTTTTTTTGACCTGGGGAAAATCCTTTATGGATACCACCGGCTGGGGTGCCGGTGGTTATGTGGGAGTCCCGCCCCTGAAGGGGGCGGTTTACCCACTAAAAACCCCAGGGTGTTCCTCATCCCCGCCGTATTGCTTCCGGGGCTGTGGGAACTCTACGCATCCATGGCCCCGGTAGCACGGCAGTCTGCCCTTGTAGGCCCGACCTCAGGAGGCTGTGGTTGCCTCCTTTTTCCTTCGCTGTAGGCGCACCGGGAACACTTGGTGCGCCTAGCAGCTCGAGGGCTTATTGGCGAGGGACGGGCATCCCCATGCCCGTCACCCGCAGCCCTCCTCAGGGCGGTAGTCGGCGCTCAAAATTGAGCCGCCTGCGCCCGACTCGCCTGCGGCGCTGGGGCTGGGAGGTTGGGTCCTCCTCACGCACCCTCTCCGCTTCCTCCTTGAGCGTCATGGCCTCCTCGCAGAAGGAGGCCACCGCTTGCCACGATCTTTCGCTGCCGGTCATGGTGCTAATCACGGCCGGCAGCGAAAGGTCGCTCCCAATCGTTGCCGTTAGTCGGGCCCGATTCTCCGCAAAGGCGGGACACACTTGCAGCGTGTGCTGCGCCGTGTCATCCGCCCCGCTGCAGTGATGGCACATTGTCGTCGTTTCTCTTCTTGCAACCTTGCACAGATATCTGCCGAAGCAGCCGTGCCCCGACAGTATCTGTGCGAGGTGAAAAGAAACGACGCCCCATTCTCTGTCGACCCATTCTCGCAGAACAGGTCGGACTCCCGTAATGGTCCAGTGGCCGGCGCTCGGCCGCTCCAGAGCCTCCAGCCACTTCCGGAAGAGAGTTTGGCGAGAGATTTCTCGCCATCGCCTTATCTCTTCCGGACAGGGCTGTTCCCCTCTGGCGCGTGCTTCGGCTATCCGCCGGAAGACCTCCGCCAGCACCTCGGCGTCTAGCTCCCAAGGTGGGGTGCCCGCCAGTACGCAGGCCGCCTCGAACGAGGTGGTGCGGTACGCCCTTGTTGCCCTAACCGCCATGACCCGTTGCGGTTGCCGCAGGAGGGTCTTGTTCTGGGCGGAGAGGGCATCCACCCAGATGGGTGCGCCATACAAAGCCATCGACCGCACAACACCCGTATACAGTCGGCGGCAGCTCGCGTTTGGCCCGCCCACGTTTGGGAGAAGCCGACTCAGCGCTGATGCGGTGCCCACCAGCTTCGGAGCCAAGCGCCGGAAGTGCTCCTGGAAGTTCCATCGGCTATCGAGGACGAGTCCCAGGTACTTCATCGTCCTCCCGATACCGATGGAAACTCCCCCCACCACTATGCGGGCATCTGTCGGAGGTGCCCTCCGAGGGCCATGAAAACAAATGGCCTCGGACTTATGTAGGGCGACCTCGAGCCCCAGCCTCCGTATTCGGTCCACGACGAGGGCCACTCCAGCGGTGGCCAGCAGGGACGCCTCACGGAATGTGGCACCGCGGGCCGTGACGAGGGTGTCGTCGGCGTAACAAGTTACGTCGACCCCACGTAAATTGGCCCCGCGCAGCACCCAGTCGTAGCCGATGTTCCACAGGAGCGGCCCAAGGACAGAACCCTGTGGAACACCGCACGACATGGCCCGTTCAACCCACTCTTCCTGAGTAGGGTAGCGGATTGCTCTCTCAGAGAGATATGACTCCACTACCCTACACAGGTACGCCGGCACGTTATGGTACCTGAGTGCCTCCTTAATGGTTTCCCAGGGGAGAGTGTTGAACGCGTTGGCAATGTCCAAGGACACCGCCAATACCACCTCTCCCCTTGAGACTGCGTCTTCCGCCAGGGCCCTCACCCGCGCAATCGCGTCGATGGTGGATCTGCCCTGGCGAAACCCAAACTGGCACGCACTCAGGTCCGGCCCCTCCTCTCGCAAGTGTTTGTTGAGACGGGTAGCAACAACCCGCTCGAACAGTTTTGGTCCCTCGTCCAGAAGCACGATCGGCCGATATCCCGAGGGAGAGTCGGCCGGTCGCCCGTCCTTCCGGAGCAGCACCAATTTACCGCACTTCCAGTTCCGTGGGATTTGACCCTGAACCAGGCACGCGGTAAATAGGGCTCTCACCCTCTCCTCTAGTGGGCCGAGCGCTAGTACCCAGGCGCGGCCGGGTGTTCCGTCGGGACCAGGGGCGGTGTTCTTGGCTTTTAGCCTCAACACGGCCGCTCCCAACTCTCCCTCGGTTACCTCTGGTACGGCATTCTCCTCGTCAGCAGATACTGGAGCCATACGAGGGGGCTGATGTTCGCCCCGTTGCGGGAAAAGGGCTCCCACAATCTGACTTAGTAGTTCAGGCTGGAGACTTTGCGTTAGTGGGGGTGCCCAAGGGCGAAGTTTGCACCTCACTACCTTGTACGGCCTCCCCCACGGGTCGCGGTTTAACGTCTCCAGCATCTCTTTCTCGGCCAGTTCTTTTGCGTTCGCTATGCCCACGCACAGGGTCTGGCTGGACGCCCTGTATATCGCATACAGGTGCTCCTCCTCCACAGGGTCTCGCCTTCTCCGTCTACGGCTCCTGGTGTACTGGCGTCGCGCTGAGATGCACGCCTTGCGCAGTTGCGTGAGTTCTGCGGACCACCAGTACACACTCCGTCTCGGACCTGATTGCTTGACCCGTGGCATCGCTGCATCACAGACCTGCGTCATAGCCTCATTCAGCCAGGCAGCCTCCTCCTCCACGAGTATTGGGCCTTCTGGAATTTCCGGCCAAGCTTGGACCATGGCCGCTGCGCACAGGGCGTCCCGGTCCAGTTGTTTTAGCGCCCATCTGGGGCCATCTGCTCTCCGAGGACGGCTCAGGCCGTCCGGGGTAGTGTGGTGGGCGGAGACGTCGAATCGAATATATCTGTGATCCGACAGCGTCTCCACGCCCTCCACAACCTCCCAGCCTTGGACACGGCGCGCCAGGGCACCATTCGCGAATGTTACATCCACGATGGATCCGCCCTGTTGCCGCACGCACGTGTCTACCGCCCCTCGGTTCAGCACCACCAGACCAGACGCAGCCGCCCACTCCATTACGGCCTGACCGCGCACATCTGTTGCAGGGGAGCCCCACACCATGGACTTGGCGTTGAGATCCCCAGCAACCAGCACCAGTTCGGGGCCAATTCTGCCAATCAGAGCCCCCACTTCATCGAGGAACATTTCGAAGTCAGCAAGGGTCCGATTTGGCGAGAAATAGACCCCGACTACCATCGTACGGCCAGTGAACCCAGCCACGTAGCCATGGCCTCGCACCACTCTTTCAAGTGGTGGAGAGCCAGCCGATGATTGAGTGGCTATGGCTACTAGGCTGTCCCGGTCTCCTGCCCAGTTGTCTCTAGGAGGAACACTGTATGGCTCAGCCACTACCGCGATGTGTATTAACCACTCCGCCATGCTCTGGAACAAGAGGTCCTGAGCTCTGGCGCAGTGGTTAATATTCGCCTGTAAGAAGCGAGTGGGAGCCATTGCGTTAAGTGTCCATGGGCTCCTCCTCCTCTACCCGGTTTGTGTCGGCATTGCTGCCTTTCCGGGTGACCGGCGGCGAGGAGGCTCGGGGGCCATCGCCAGCTTGTTTCCTCCTGACCTGGTTGGGTTTGCTTTTGGGTGGGTTGCACGTCTTGCTTCCCACCCTGTGATTTGCAGTTAACCCTGCCTCCGCACATAGCGTACAGTGCAGTGGCGCTACGCAGGTGCTGGCTATGTGGCCGGATTGTCCGCAGCGGTAGCACTGCTGGCTCCGGTCCACCTCTGCCTTGCATTTGGCCCGCACGTGGCCCACCTCGAGACAACGGAAGCAGCGCAGGGGGCGGGCGTCAAGCAGCTTTACCTGCGCTGACACCCAGCCCACCAGTAGTCTCCCCGCCTCAACCACCTTTTTCGCCGCTGGGATGGGACAGCGAAGCCACACTGTTCCTAGCCCGGAGGGTCCAAGAACAACCTCCCCAGATCTTATTTCTGCTTCAGAGCAGCCCCCCACTCGAGCCACTGCCGCAACTACTTCAGGGAACAGGACGGACTCGTCAAGACCTGAGATCCGTAGTTCTGCGCATTTAGTGGGCCTGGAAATGCGTGTGATCTCAGGGTCCATGACTTCCTCCAGCCTCTTAGCCAGGGCATCAGCCTTGTCCTTACTTGCTGTGCCAGGTACCTCCATCACGTAGGCCCCTGTTTGTGCCTTTCTAAGGCGCAAGCCAGGGATGCCAAGATCCTCTAGCCGCACCTGTCTTTTTGCCTCCGCAAGGATGGTTCCAAAGTCGGCACCTTTCTCCTTTGCCTTCTCCTCCACCAGCGTGATCACCACGGCAGAGGAACGAGGAGGGCGAAGTGTTCTCGCTTTTCTTTTCTTTGTGCCTTTTTTGGGTGCTTGGCGCTTCCCGGTCTGTGCTTCCGCCTCCGGTCCGACATCCTTCTTTTTAGGCTTTTTCCCCTTTTTGACCACCTTTACCCATTTTGTCGGCCCATTCGACGACTCGGGCGGTGGAGGCAGGGGAATGGCGTCTGGGTAAACGTCGTTATTTGGGGCGTTAGCCGAGCGCTTACCCTTTTTACCCCTTTTAGACCCCAAGGGAGTGGCATCGGAGTTGGCTGCAGCCTTCTCCTTACCCTTCTTGTCTCTCCTGTTGTCTTTCGCCTGCGTCGGCTGCACCGGCTTTTCAGGCAGCAGCCTGTCCTGGATCCCCGCTATGCGAGCATCCAGGTACGGTCCAACTTGGGCCATAACCGCCTGGCAGAGTTCTTCCATCTGCGTTGGAGGCGATTTGATGGCACCGCGCCCATCCGTTCTCTCCTTTGGGGAAGGTCGCGCAGGGAGCGGCCCTTCTCGGTCTGATCCGGTGTGGAGGAGTGGCGGACTACCCTGCTTCCGCATCTCCTCCATGTCCTTTTTCATGTCTGCCAGCTTCTTTCGGAGGCTGGCCATCTCGGCTTGCAGCCGGGTATTATCGGCTTGCAGTCTAGCCGTCTCCTCTGTGGCTGAGCGTTGGCTCAGCTCCGCAAACGCATCGGCAATGGCCGCAGCTGCCTCCTTGAGGCATTTGACGTATCCGCCAGACAAGTGTTTTGACTTAGTGGCCACCTTGGTGATGATGGCCACGCTGTCAGAAACCTGTTGCCCAAGGTCTTTGGTGGCCTCGGTGCCTTCGTTTGCATCCTTAGAGGAGGCAATCTTCTGGTACCCTTGTCGGGTCCTGAGGGGCATACCTTCCAGCTCCTTCTGGAGGGCCATCTCTGCCTTCAGCCGGATCTCCTCTTTAAGGGCACGGTTGTAGGCTTCCTTCGCCTTGGCCAGTCCAATGTATTTCCCTGACGTTGGTGGCCGGCCTCTGCCCTTTGTTGTTTTCCGCCCATCTCCAGCCGATGGGCATGTGGAGTCTTCATCACTGGAGCTGAAGATGGACGAAGCAGGGCGGAATCGCTTTCGCTTCCGCTTCGTCCGCTCAGCATCCTCCGGGATGTTATCTAGCCTGCTCTTACTGGAGGACTCACGTCCCGCAGTGCCCTGCGAAGCGAAGCTGGCGTCAGTACTCGTCACGGCTCTTGGTTCGAGCTCAATGCCGGTGGCCTCTTGCAAGTTGTGCCGCTCGAGATTCACCCGGCACTCGCGCAGAGGCGGAATGGTCCCAAACTTGGGCGGGATTTGTATCGCCGCCGACCTCAGGTCCAGCCGAGGGCTGTTTAGGCCCGCGCTGGTTTCCATTTTCCCCTCATCAAAGTCCGTTGTTGTCGCCTGGTCGTCATTTTCTGTCGCCAACTCATATCCTTGAATCATGCCTGTGGTCGTCGGGTTGGAGCTTTTAGGGCCCACGAAGTGACAAGTGCCCCCCCCAGAATACGATGGGGCAGCCTGCGTCTTAGACGCAGGGAGGGATTCTCCCCGAAGGGTACCCTCCTGGGGTAATATATTTTTATTGTCACCCATAGTCCTTTATTAAAGGGGTGAGGTCCCCTGCTCTTTTTAAAGAGAGAGCACTCTCCTCTTTTTTTAAGGGGTGAGTTCCCCTGTTGCAGTTACGCTCTCCCGTTCGCCACTACTGTGGCACATCCGGCAGACCGCTGGCCCAGGCCGGACCCGTTCGATCCACAGGACCTACTTGTCTCCGGCCTGGTACTGAGTGCGCTGCAACCCGCACCCAGAACCGCGTCAAGGTGCGGTTAGGCCCTGGTTTTTATAGAGGTTTTCCTTCCTCGCGATCCCCCCTTTAAAAGGAGCGACCCCCACTTCCGGCGCCAGCAGGCCGGATTGCGGGTTCACACGGGTGCTCTGAAAAGAGCCCTGCGCTTGTACACGTCCGCATCCCAGTCTACTCTGCTGATCAGAGAGGTACCGGGAGCGGACCCACCGCCTCTGCATCCAGTGATGCCCCGACCAGGGAGCATGTGGAGCAGGTATGTGGCGCAGCCATACCGGCCGCGTCCCTCCAATCACGTCCGCATCCCAGTCCACTCTGCTATTCAGAGAAGTACCGGGAGCGGACCCACCGCCTCTGCATCCCCGGAGTCCCCTGCTGCAGGAGAGACAGGGAGCAGGAATGTGGCGCGTCCTCTCACCAGGACGCGCCCGCCCCGCCTAGCCCAACGTGGGCTCCGCCGGAGCTGTGCCGCTCTTGGTCACCCTTTCACTTCGGGCTTTAAGGCCCGAAGGTCACTAAGGGGCTCAAGCCCCCCCACCACGACAAGGTAGCGACACTCGGGGGGGAACCTAACCTAACCTAACCTAACCTAACCTAACCTAACCTAACCTAACCTAACCTAACCTAACCTAACCTAACCTAACCTAACCTAACCTAACCTAACCTAACCTTTTTTTTTTTTTTTTTTTTTTTTTTTTTTTTTTTTTTTTTTTTTTTAACGCAGTGAAAACTCTTTACGAGTACCCCAGGGCCCGGGGGGACCCGGGGGTTATGTGGGACTCTCTCCCCCGACCTCTCTCCCTGCGGAGAGGGGAGGGGGGAGCATACCCACTAAAAACACTGCGGCATTGTCCGCTTGCCGGGTTTAGGAAGGCGCCGTGGGATCCCGAAGATTCGAGCCGACGACGCCCCCCGGCTGCCCCGGCTTTCGCCAGGGCCACCCGCACCAAGGAGGGGGGAGTCGCAATGCTTCGACTCCCCCCCCAGACGTGTAGGACCGTGCAATGCGAGCGAGGGGCCCCCGCCCCCCGCCCGCTGGTCCCACTAGGGGTTCAGGCGGGCAGCAAAATGCCGCCGCCTTCGCCCCGTTCGTCTGCGCCGGAGCAGGGACGCGCTGACGTCGTCCTCGCGCTCCCGCTCCGCGGCCTCCTTTTGCGAGATCACGTCCTCGCAAAAGGTGGCCACTGCCTCCCAGGACTCGTCACTTTCCAGCATAGCCGAGACTATACTGTGAAGCGACAAGTCCGTCCTCCTTATGGCGTCCGTTAGAGTTTGACGCTCAGGGGCCCAGGCAGTGCACTCTTCTAGAAACCTAACCTAACCTAACCTAACCTAACCTAACCTAACCTAACCTAACCTAACCTAACCTAACCTAACCTAACCTTTTTTTTTTTTTTTTTTTTTTTTAACGTAGTGAAAACTCTTTACGAGTACCCCAGAGCCCGGGGGGGCCCGGGGGTTATGTGGGACTCTCTCCCCCGACCTCTTTCCCTGCGGAAAGGGGAGGGGGGAGCATACCCACTAAAAACACTACGGCATTGTCCGCCCGCCGGGTTTAGGAAGGCGCCGTGGGATCCCGAAGATTCGAGCCGACGACGCCCCCCGGCTGCCCCGGCTTTCGCCAGGGCCACCCGCGCCAAGGAGGGAGGAGTCGCAACGCTTCGACTCCCCCCCCAGACGTGCAGGACCGTGCAATGCGAGCGAGGGGCCCCCGCCCCCCGCCCGCTGGTCCCACTAGGGGTTCAAGCGGGCAGCAAACTGCCGCCGCCTTCGCCCCGTTCGTCTGCGCCGGAACGGGGGCGCATGGACGCACTCCTCGCGCTCCCGTTCCTCGGCTTCCTTTTGGAGCATTATGCATTCGCAAAAGGAAGCCACCTCCTCCCAGGACTCGTCACCCCTATCCAGCATAGCTTGCACTATGCTGTGGAGTGACAAGTCCCGTCGCCCAATGGCCGCCACGAGTTGGCGACGCTCATACTCCCAGCAGGGACACTCCTCGAGCGTGTGCTGGGCAGTATCCTCCGCCGCGCCGCAGTTCCAGCACTGCGCGCTGGCCTCTCTGCCTATCCGGTGGAGGTAGGCACCGAAACACCCGTGGCCCGATAGGATTTGTACGAGATGGTAGGTGAGCGTACCAAACTCTCTATCGAGCCACAGGTCAAGCGAGGGGAGGAGTGCCGCTATAGTGCGCGTTCCATAGCGGCAGTCCTCCAGCTCGCTCTTCCACCGGTCGCGCATTCTGCGCGCAGTCATGCGGCGGGCGTGCAGCAGCTCTTGAGGCGCCGGCCTTTCGCCTCTCGCTTGGGCTGCCCGCTGCTCCTTGTAGGATTCCGCCATGACGCAGGCGTCAATGTCCCACGGGGGAGTGCGGGCCAGCAGGCAGGCGGCCATGTGCGCCACCGTAACGTAGGCCCTTACGATACGGATGGCGCACACCCTCTGCGGCCATCGGAGGAGGGCTCTCGTCTTGGCCGACAGTCTTTCCGCCCAGATTGGCGCCCCATAGAGCGCCATACTACGCACCACTCCAGCAAACAGGCGTCTACAGGGCGCGTTTGGGCCGCCCACATTCGGCATCAGCCTGGCCAGGGCTGAGGCAGTGCCCACTAGGCGAGGAGCAAGCCGAGCGAAGTGCTCCTCGAACTTCCACTTCCTGTCCAGGACAAGACCAAGATACTTCATGTTGGCCTTGACCTGGACAGCTTCGCCTCTGATCGGGAGCACTGTGTTGGCCGGGATTCGCCAACGGGGGGCCCCGAAGACCATGGCGTCCGTCTTCGCCACAGCCACTTCCAGGCCGAGCGCCCCGATGCGGTCGACGATCAACTCGGCCGCAACCGTCGCCCTGCGCAGGGTCTCCCCCATGTCCCTTCCCCGCACGACCACGAGCGTGTCGTCGGCGTAGCAGATCGTAGCCATGCGGGGAAGCTGCACGCCACGCAATACCCAATCGAACCCCAGGTTCCATAGCAGGGGGCCGAGTACGGAACCTTGGGGCACGCCACAGGCCATAGGCCGGCTCCTCCGCCTTCCACCGTGATCGTAGAGCACTACCCGTCCCACGAGGTAGTGCCCTACGATCCTCCGCAAGTATTCCGGTACTCGGTGATACCGGAGGGACTCGTTGATCACCGAGTAGGGGAGGGTGCCAAAAGCGTTGGCAATGTCAAGGGACACCGCCACCACTCCCTCCCCTTCGCTGGCTGCCAGGTCGCAGCAGTCCCTCAGCTCCCCTATCGCGTCCATTGTTGACCGGCCAGCTCGAAACCCGAACTGCCGGTCCGACATGTTAGGGCCCACCTCCCGCAGATGCCTTTGAATTCGGCAGGCAATCAGGCGCTCCAAGGACTTGCCTGCCTCGTCCAGGAGGACGATAGGCCGATGCCCAGAGGGCGAGTCCGACGCACGTCCCGGCTTGGGGATCAACAACAGCCTCCCTTCCTTCCAGATTTGGGGGAAGTGCCCCACCTCCAGACACTCGTCATAGAGGTCTCTGAGGCGCCCCCCCAGGTGCTTCAGCACGATGGGTATCACCCTAGCCGGTACCCCGTCCGGCCCCGGGGCCTTCTTACAGACCCGGAGACGGTCGACCAGCATCATCCACTCGTCCTCGTTGATCCTCGGGACGGGGACGGGTGGGTCTCTTCGCTCCTCCGAGGGGGCCGACATCCTCGGGGGAGCAAAGTCTGGTGCCGGCGGGAAGAGCGTCTCCACCACTCTGTTGAGGAGTTCCGGCTCAAGGGAATCCATGGGGGGTGCGCGCTTTATTTTGTTCCGTATGAGCTTATACGGGCGCCCCCATGGATCCCTGTCGAGTGTGGCCAGGAACTCCTCGTAAGCCGCATCTTTGGCCTTTGCGATGGCCGTCTGAAGCGCCTCCTTCGCCTCTTTGAGCCTCCTATGGAGGAGCTCCTCTTCCACGGCAGAGTGGACCCGCCTCCGCCTGCAGTGGGTATATGCCCTGCGGGCGCGGTTGCTGGTGGCTCGGAGGGCCGCGATCTCCTCCGACCACCAGTACACGCTCGGCTTGGAAGGCATCCTCCGGACCCGAGGCATGGCGGCGTCGCAGACCGCGGTGAGCGACTCGCGGAAGCGGGCCGCCTTCTCGTCCACCCCCAGGCTGCTGGGTGGGGGGGCGCACCACGCCTCCACCACTGCGGCCTCCTCCGCTATTCCCGGGTCGAATCGGGTGAGCACCCACCGCGGGAAGCTCGTCCTCCCCCTCGCAGGCGGTAGCTGCGACTGCGGTAGCGGCGAATCGGAGACCCTCATCCGGATGTACAAATGGTCGGAGAGGGTCTCCACGTCCTCCAGGACGCGCCAATCCAATAAACGTGTGGCTAGGGCAGGGGTCGCGAACGTGATGTCCACGATGGACCCTCCCTGCCGACGCACACACGTATTGGCCGCGCCCCGGTTGACCACCTCGAGCCCGCTGGCCACCGCCCAGTCCCGTAGGACCGCCCCTTTTGGATCGGTGTGGGGGGAGCCCCACGCGGCGCTCTTCGCGTTTAGGTCCCCCATCAACACGATCTGTGCCGGGGCGAGTCTTCCAACCACTCTCCCCAAGCCCTCGAGGAAGGACTCGAAGTCTGAGAGCGGCCTATTGGGGGAGAAATACACCCCTATAATCACGGTTGCTCCCCACTTGGCCGCCACATACCCCGGTCCCTCCTCAATCCTACAGAGGGGGGGGAGGTCTCCAGTCGTCGGGACTACTACGGCCACACTGCCGTCCGTCGCCCCAGCCCAGTTCGGTTGGGGTGGGACGTAGTATGGCTCTGCCACCACAGCGACCGCTATGACCCACTCCGCCATGACCTGCATCAGCAGGTCTTGAGCACGGGCGGAGTGGTTTGCATTCGTTTGGAGGAGCTCGTAATGCGGTTGTACTGGCATTAAGACACCTGCATTACGAGTTCCTCCTGGGCCCTAGGGCTGGCGTCATTGGCGGTGCTGGCCTGGGTCACGTGGGCCTTCCCCCTAACCTTAGGCGGGGTACATTTGTCCCCACCCATTACGTGGCCATGTGGCCGGCCCGCCTCCGCGCATACCGCGCACTTGGGCTGCGCCGAACAAGCCGCTGCTCGGTGCCCCTCCTCTCCGCATCGGAAGCACTTTGCCCCATGCTCCGCAGCGGAGGGGCACATGGCCCTGGTGTGGCCCAGCGCCATGCACTTGAAGCAGCGCATGGGCAGGGCCACAAGGGGCGTCGCAGTGGCCTTCGTCCATCCAATTTGGACGTGGCCCTCCTTGGCGATGGCCTTTGCGGCCGTCGCTGGGCACCGCAGGATGACGGCGCCCCGCCCAAAAGCCCTCTCACTCAGGGCCCCGACTTTGACGAGGGCCACGTCGCAGCCCCCCTTGGCTGCGATGGCCGCCGCTACCTCGTCTCGGCCCACGGTCTCGTCGAGCCCCGTCAGTTTGAGCTCGGCGAATTTTGTGGGCCGGGTCACCTCAGCCACATCCCCCACCACCTCGCGCAGTTTTGCCGCTAAGCGGTCTGCGGTGGTGTCGGGGGTGTCTCCCCTCACCTCCAGCATCCTGGATCCGGTCATCGTGGCCCTTATTTTGACCGACTCCAAGCCGAAGTCAGCCAGCTTGACCCCCTCCCTGGCCCAAACCATCACCTCTGGGTAGGTGGTCGACTTGCCCCCCCTCTGTGCCCTCTCCTTGAGAGTCAGCACCACGGCCGAGGTGCGGGGCACCACCACCTTAACCACTTTAGGCTTGGGGGCCGTCTTGGGGGAGGGACCCGGGGGTACGGTAGCGTTACCCTTCTTCCCCCTCTTCCTCGTCACCGTTGCCCAGGACTCTTCCTGGGGCTGGGGAGCGGCCTGGGGTTGGGGCTCACTGTTCCGGCTTGTCCCCGCCTTAGGGGGGGGATTGGGCGGCGCGTGGTTAGGCCGCTGTACCGCCTTGGACCTCGGGGCCGGCGTTGGGCCAGTCTTTTTTCCCGTCTCCTTACCCGCCTTTTTGCCACTTTGGGCTGACGGGGTCGGAGGAGGGGGCAAGGGGATCACCGCCTGCTTCGCCTTCGGCTGGGCTGCCTTTGGAGGCTCTCTCATGTCCCCCCCCACCAGGCCTGACTGGGCCCTGGGACGGGGGGGAGGCGGGGTCCTCTTGTCCGCGCTGAGCGACGGCCTGAAGACAGGCTCCGGCGGGAGACGTGACTCCATCTCCCCTAGGCGGGCATTAATCATTCCGCCCAGGGATGTAAGGAGGTCGCGCCTCAGATCCTCGATGGCCTCTTTGAGCCCCCCCCCGATTTCGGCCCCTGCGGCTTCCCTTCTCGCCGCGGAGGCGGTTTCTTGCGCCTCTTCGTAGGCGGCCTTGAAGGCCCTCAGCTCCCCGCGGGCAATCTCCAGTTCTCGGGCGAGCCGGGCGTTGTCCGCGCGGAGCCTTCGCTGGTCCTCCGTCGGGGAGACGCTCCTCAGCTCCTCAATGGCCTCGAGGGCCTCACTCGTCTGGTTGTTGAGGAGTCCCTTGATACGTCCATTGACGTTGCTACACTTGGCAATGTTCCCCCGAACAGAGAGAACATTGCGAAGTGCAACGGCGGCCAGTTCCTCCCTAGTCCGCAAAATGCTCTGGGGGGTACGGAAGCCACCTTCGTCGCCGCCTAAAATGGGCGACTTCCCCCCTCGGCGTGTGTATCGTTTGGGGCGGCCTGTATTGCCCCGAACATCCTCGTTGTCGAACGACTCCTCGTCCGACCCCAGCCCCTCCAGCTCCCTCCTCGCACCGGCCGAGTGGGAATAGGCTCCCACGGAGCGCTTTCCGAGGCCTCCCCTGCTGCTCGTCGTGAATTTGACGGGCACCTCTTCCGCACCGCCGGATTTCCCCGCATAGATCCTTTTCCGGGGGGCCTTTTGGGCGTCCCCCCTGGATCCGTCCGCGAAGAATTGGCAGGCAGCTGCCTCCATATCGGAGGTTTCGGAGACGTCGACGATCTCGACCTCGGATTCCGGCCATTGCTCCCACAGATCGGGGGGCTCCTGGAAGGGCTCCTCAGGGGGCTCCTCGAAGGCCTCCGACTGGGAAGTCGTTCCCGCCGCACCATCATCAGATATGGGGGCAATGTGCCCCTTCTTCCCCTTTTTGGCAATGGCTGGGAAGGTAAGCCGGTACCCGACTGACCCCGGCAAAAAATTCCCAGAAGTTGCCCCGTCGCTTTTACACGGATCCTGACCCCTGTCAGGAACGGCCGATGGACCGGCCTTCGCCCCCCCCATACTACTCCCCCCCGTAGAACCCGCGGTTTCGGAGTTACTCCCAAACCTAACACCGGAACTATGGTCCCCCATAGTTCCCCCCCCTCCCGTCCGATTCCCGATCGGAGACACCCCCCGCACCCTTTCGGGTTAAAGCCCCCCACCCACCTATAAAAACCCCCCTCTACCGAGTGGTTTTGCCAGAAGGGCAAAACCAAACTCAAAACGGTCAAGTGCGAACCGTGGAAAATTACCAACTTATCAAAAAGTTGGTAGTTTTCCCCAGATTTCCACGAGACTATAGTAGGTACGGAGTTGTGTGAGGTACCGTTAGGCGGCGCAAACTACCTCCTATCCAACCCCTTAGCTACCAGATCCCTGACCGTTTTATTATAGACGCAACGATTTTTCAAAAGCGCCGACAAACTTAAGAAAAAAGTCGTGTGCGCCTATGGCGAAAAAAATAGCAATGTTGCCAAAGATGGGTTACCGAATAACTTTTGAATGGTAAGTCCAAAAATTATTCGGTAAGCGGCAAACGATAGTGCTACTTTTACGCTCTATATCCCCGAAAAAAGATTTGATAAAAGTTAAGCCGAAACAAAGTTATGAATTTTTGAAAATTTTTACAAAAGATGTAATTTGAAATTGCGACCGCAAAAACAGATGGTTTTTGGGGTGAAATTTCAAAAATTAATTTTGGGGTATCCAGAGAAGCTAGAAAACCAGAAAAATAGCCAAAAAATCGGGCGTCTAATGCAGAAGGCAAAAGCAAAAAAAATTGTGCAAAAAAGCAAAGGCAAGTAATAAATTTGAGTGTTTAAGCAAAAGGTGTCGCTCAAGACAGCTCAAATTTTTCCTCAACCTAACCTAACCTAACCTAACCTAACCTAACCTAACCTAACCGACTTTAACACGGGCTTTTAATATTTTAATTAATATAGCTGTCTGCATGGACCGTAGAAGCCAGCGGATGGTGGCAGGAAGTCCGGGAAGCAATGGCCGTTTCTTTAAAATTATCAGTTTGAAAATCCACCGGTAACTACCCACGTAATAATTAAAAATCTGAATTTTCACTACTTATGGTGCAGTACCGGTATAAATCTGAATTTTTCTGACCTTTTCTTCTGGATGCTGGGCTCGATGTGACGGCCGACGAGTAGGTCAGGGTCTGTGGGCCCGCAGAGAGTCCACTGGAGCAGGCGCGATGTCCGCCGGTCCAGAAGAAATTTCGCGGCGATTGGCCCGCGCGGCCACTGGACAGCCTGGGGGTCCGCCAAACAGCCCGAATGTCAAGGCCGTTGTATCGTTTCACTAAGTGTAAAAACAAGCACTTTTGTTTTTCTGTGTGAAAAACCTTCGCGGCACTGCACAGCACAATTTCGGCTCAAAAGCACTGAGCACTTATTTTGGATCGATTTTTAGCACCTGGGACCGTTTATTATACCTCAGGAATATATTAAAGTGGTAGGGGAAAGGGCACCCTTTCGATCACTTTGACCGCCCGTGTTAAAGTAACGCAAAGGGTGGCGCAATTTTTTACAAGTAATCACCCGGAAAAAATCGGGTAGATTCCATTCATTATTAGGGTTCGTTTTGGCGGGGTAAAATCCCTAAAAAACAGGATAAACTACTGTAACCACACCATATAAACTTATAGTAAAGGTTCATAAACTGAATTAGGGTTCCGCTTTTGGCGGGGAAAATCCCAAAAAAGGATAAATTGTATAATTAATGTTAAAAATTTCAAATTCACTGACTGTAACGGTTACAATAAATCAAACATTTTAATTAATTTATCACTTATTATTGACCTGTTTGTATTATAATAGTGACCAAATCTGCGCCACTTTCTCTTTCTGTCTTAGTTTTATTTTCTCACCAAACCACCCGGCCGTTTACTTTTAAAAATTTATTGATAGAATTGATACTGTAATTTTGAAATCTGTATTTTAGTAATTGGAATTCTTAGATAGCAACATTTGCGCTTTTTGTGATAGTTGACTGGATTTAGTATTTACTTATTATCATTAAGGATCTTAGAATAATTGCATGGTATTATCTATTTTAGTTTAATTTTATCACTATTGACATTTCAATTTAATTGCCATCTTGCACCGGGCTAAGAACTGTATTTAATTTATAATCGTTTTAATCATTCTTATTATTGTATTGACTAATCCATTTTGACATTTAAATTGCCATTTTGCATTAGGTTTAGTTATCGAGTTTAATTGTATAGTTGTATTAATTATTCAAACTGTCGAACGAAATATTAATTAAAATATATATATACAGAACCCGATATCTTGAGTCAGTGTCTGTACCCCCGGGGAAAGTCAAAACAACTGTCTGTACCACCAACTAAAAATACTGAAATCCGGGGGTAGCCGTAAGGAGGCACACCCTTTGGAGTTCTTGACGTCAAGAATAGACTTTGACGGCTGTCACTTCGGTCTTGACGTCTAGAATAGACGTTGACAGCTGTCACTTTGATCTTGACGTCTAGAATAGACTTTGACGGCTGTCAAGTCAAGTGCGTTTAGATATTGACGTCTAGAATAGACCTTGGCGGCTGTCACTGCGGGTGCATTAGAAATTGACGTCTAGAATAGACTCCGACGGCTGTCACTGCGGGTGCGTTCCGGTGCACGCAAAGTCAAGTCTTGTTTAGGGATCGGGTTTTGGAAATCGTCAATTGATATATGTAAATTTATTTTATTTTCCAAAAAATTAAATGTGTAATTCTCCATAATTAATTATTTTATTTTAAATTGAATATACTACTACTGACATTTTAATTTAATTGCCATTTTGCATTAGTTTAATAATTTATTTAATTTAAAATTGTTTAAATCATTGGTTGAATAATTGATTATTTTTACTAGTTTTATCGTAATTAATGCACAAATTTTTATATTCTGCTTCTAAATAAATTTTTTAATTCCCCATAATTAATTATTAAATTTTATATTATATTAAAAATATTAAATACTTGGGTTATTTTCTGCTTTAAAAATTTACTGTTTAATTCTCCATAATTAATTATTTTATTTTATTTTTATTTTAGTTTAAATTGAACAAATCACTATTGACATTTTAATTAATTGCCATATTGCACTAGGTTAGAAATTTTATTTATATTTAATTTATAATTGTTTAAATTATTGGTTGGTCAATTGATTTAATTTTACTTGTTTTATCGCAATTAATATATAAAATTCTATTTTTCTGCTTCCAAATAAATTGTTTAATTCCCCATATTTAATTATTAATTTTATATTATATTTAAAATTCTTACTTGTGAACTACCGGGAACCCGGGACTTAGAAGAATTCTGATAGCGGCCATAGTAATCCAGAGGGGGTGCGGGGGACTTAGAAAATTTTCATATAATAATAACATATATTCGGAGGGGGGTCCGAACTTGCAAATTTTTCAGGGGATTGATTATAGTCAGTGGGGGGTATCGAATTTAGCCGATTGGGCGGGCTCCGAGACTTTGAGATAGGACAAAATTTTGGATCCAACCCCTGCCCCTCTCTCCCTTGGCCTGGTCCTGTCTCCTGCCTCCCCCCCCCCTCTATTCCGCCTATTTCCTAAATTTTGAGTTTTTCGAAGTCCATTTCCTCGGCCCACAGTTGTCGCAGGAGGTCGGGAGAGGTGTCTCCGGCTTCCTGGTGGGCCGCTCTTGGATTTCGAAAAATTCCGAAAACTCCGAATCCCATTTTCCCGGCCCACAGACGTCGTAGAGACCCGAGACAGGTGTCTCCGGGTTCGGCGTGGGCCCCCCCTTCTATCCCCACCCATTCCTAAATTCCGAATTTTTCGGAGTCCATTTTCTCGGCCCACAGTTGTCGTAGGAGGTCGGGAGAGGTGTCTCCGGCTTCCTAGTGGGCCGCTCTCGGATTCCGAAAAATTCCGAAAACTCCGAATCCCATTTTCTCGGCCCACAGACGTCGTAGGGACCCGAGACAGGTGTCCCCGGGTTCGGCGTGGGCCCCTCCTTCTATTCCCACACATTCCGAAAATTCCGAATTTTTCGGAGTCCATTTTCTCGGCCCACAGTTGTCGTAGGAGGTCGGGAGAGGTGTCTCCGGCTTCCTAGTGGGCCGCTCTCGGATTCCGAAAAATTCCGAAAACTCCGAATCCCATTTTCTCGGCCCACAGACGTCGTAGGGACCCGAGACAGGTGTCCCCGGGTTCGGCGTGGGCCCCTCCTTCTATTCCCACACATTCCGAAAATTCCGAATTTTTCGGAGTCCACTTTTTCGGCCCACAGTTGACGTAGGTGGTCGGGAGAGGTGTCTCCGGCCTCCTGGTGGGCCGCTCCTGGATTCCGAAAAACTCCGAATTTTTCGAATCCCAATTCCTTGGCCCACAGGCGTCGTAGGGACACGAGAGAGGTGTCCCCGAGTTCGGCGCGGGCCCCTCCTTCTATTCCCTCCAACTCCTAAAATCCCGAAAATTTCGGAATTTTTCGGAGTTCATTTTTTCAACCCGCGGGTGTCGGGGGAGGCCAGGAGAGGTGTCTCTGGCCCCCCGGTGGGCTTTTGGTGAACTCCGAAAAATACCAAACCCTTCTAATCCCATTTCCTCGGCCCACAGGCGTCGTAGGGACACGAGAGAGGTGTCCCTGGGTTCGGCGCGGGCCCCTCCTTCTATTTCCTCCAACTCCGAAAATCCCGAAATTTTTCGGAATTTTTCGGAGTTCATTTTTTCGACCTGCGGGTGTCGGGGGGAGGCCGGGGGAGGTGTCTCTGGCACCCCGGTGGACCTTCGGTGAACTCCGAAAAATTACCAAATCTTCACATCCCATTTCCTCGGCTCATAGGCGTCGTAGAGACCCGAGACTGGGGTCTCCGGGTTCGGCGCGGGCCTGTCCTTCTATTCCCACCCACTCCTAAACTCCCTAAACCTTGGAAATCCTTTCTTCCCAATTTCTCTGACTTGCCGGGTCTTGGGGCCTGGGGTGGGGCCGGGGTGCGGGGGTTCTTTGAGCCGGATCGCCTGTCGGAGGGGTTTTTGGGTTCTATTTGGGTGTCCCGGGGGTCCCCTTCTTATTCAAAAATTTATTAATTAATTGTAAATTCCCCATAATTAATTATTTTATTTGAACTGGACATATCACTATTGACATCTTAATTTTATTGCCATTTTGCACTAGATTAGTAATTTTATTTAATTTGGAATTGTTTTGGATCATTTATCATTATTGACATTTTAATCACTGCCGACAATTTATTCCCCTTTTTTATAGCTTCAAAATTAATTGCTTATATTCTCCTTAACTAATTATTTAATTTAAATTGGACAAACCACTATTGACATCTTAATTTAATTGCCATATTGCACTAGGTTAGTAATTATATTTAATTTGGAACTATCTTAAATCATTTTATCATTATTGACATTTTAATTCCCAATTTTAATAGGTTTGGTTAATTGATTTAATTTTGCGCGTTAATCGTAATAATATATAAATTTATTTCCGTTATCATTAAAGTTTTAAATATCAGGGTATAGTTTGTGTTAACACAATAGCCTGCAGTTGCGCTTTGGCCGCTCGGCCGTGCCGCTTTTCTCCCGGCCCTTGTGATGTCTTCCCAGTCGAGCTCGGGCAGCCAGAAGACCCGCTCGAGGGCCAGGGTCGTCCCGCGGGGGACGGCTGTGCCGACGGGCGGGGGGGCGGGAGCGCGGCCTCGCCCAGGGGCCGGGGGTGGGAGGCGCGCCGGTGCGGTCGCCCCTGCCGGGGCGGGGGTGTCGGTTGCCGGGGCAGCGGGGGGCCATCGGGTGGCATCAGTGGAGGCCGTAGTTGAGCCCCCCCCCATTCAGATAGATGATGATACCCTGGACTCGGTTCCTGAGGATCTCCTGAGGAACGAGCTCCAGGGGGATATGGGATCGCCTCGGGAGGGCGCGGCCGCGGGGGCGCCTTCGGGGCCGGCCCCTGGAATTGGGATCATGGGCCTTTTGGGGTCGCCCGGACCCGGACCTGGATGCGTGTCCACCCCCCTCCACTCGCCTGGGGCGGGGGGGGACAGGAGGCAGCTGGGACCGGCGACCCTTAGGGTCCAGGCGCAGCTCAGGCAGGCGTCGGCTGCGGCGGGGCCCGACGGGCGAGCGGGCCGGTCGGGGGAGGGCACCACCCCCCAGATGGAGGAGGCGTATGACACTGCGAGCGAGGGGGCTTCCGCGGCGGGAGACAAGTCTGCTTACGCGGTGGCTGGAGCGGGTGGGGGCTTCCTGAGCGAAATGCCCAAGAGAGCGAACGACCTCTTCCAGGTTGCCAAGGCCGCGATTGAGGGGTCGGGCAACCTGAGGAGGGACATAAAGGAGAGCACTGTAGCCACTATGCAGATTCTTTATGACTTCATCCTCAGGCTGGCTGACTCCCGCCTCAGACACATGGCCGAACTGGAGAGAGTCAGAGCCGTGTACGAGCGCAGACTGGCGGCGGCTGAAAGAGCGGGAGCCGAGCGTCTCTCAAAGGTGTTGGACGGCCAAGCGGAGGAGAACAAACTGATCAGGGAGGCGATCGCCTCGGTCTACAGAGACACCGGAGCCCTCAGGTCCTTCTTGACCGAGGAGGTAGTGGAGAGTCTGGCCGGAATAAAGACAGCCATTGGAGACGAGGCCAAGACAGCAAAGGCCGGCCTTAAGATGTGCGGCAGACTGTCGGTCGGAATGGAGGAGCTGCGGGAAGAGGTCAGGACTGCGAGCGCAGGTGCGGCCTGCGGGGGACCCTCGGCGCGGGAAGCGGTTCGGGGCGACGGGGCTGACTCTGATCGGGCCGCGCTAGATGAGCTCTTGTTCCTGCGGGGTAGAATCCTGCAAATGGAGGGAGTTCTCACCGGCATAGCGGGCGGGGTCGACCACCTGACTCGCGCCTCTGTTCCCGAAGAGAGGGGGGGGCCTCCTGCGCCTGGAGACACCGTGCAGCTGGAACCCCTGCTCAGGCGCATAGAGGGGACTGCTGATGAGATAAGAACTCGACTGGAGGCCCACCCGGCGCCGCTCACTGAGGAGGCCGCGGCTACACTCCTCACAAGGATGGAGACGACCATCGGAGCGCAGATCAGAACCAGGGGCGGCGACACGATCCGAGCCGTTCATGAGGCCAGAGACGAGCTGTTGGCTATGGCCCCGGGCCCTGCCCTTTCCCAAACTGTAAGAGAGGAGCTGGTAGCGCAGGAAATTGGAGCCCTCAGGAAGGAACTGGAGGAGGTTTTCCGAAACCAGACCAATCAGGAGGAGAGGGCCCGGACCGCCCGAGCCTCTCGGGGGCATACGCCTGAGGAGGAGTCTGAGGAGGGCTGGAGCAGGGTCGAGTCAAGGGCGGAGGCGCGCAGAAGAAGGCGTTCGGCCCAGTACGACGGGACGGCAATGGGAAGGGTACGCCCTGGTACGACTGGAGGGAAGCCAAGAGCTGCCCCTCAGGACGCGGCGTACCCACTCATAATTGAGTCCAAGGACCCGAAACAGACCAGCGCCACCCTTATAAAAATGATCAAGGAGAAGGTGAATGTGGCTGGGATGGGCGTCGGGGTGGAGTACGTCAGGGGGCTCAGGAAGCAGAGAGCGGCTTTCGGCGTCTCCACGGAGGCGGGGCGGGAGACAATGCAGAGGGCCATCAGAGAGGAGTGCCCTGACCTTTCAGCGACCGCTCCCAGCCTCAGGAGACCTCAGCTTCGCCTTCGAGGGGTCGCCAGGGACCTTGGAGATTCCCAGATACCCGGGGCCTTAAGGAGCCAGAACGGGGGGCTTCTGGAAGAGCTGCCCGAGGCCAGAGACGGCATAAAGGTGCTGAGGAGGGACCAAAGGGAGGACGGCGGAGACCTGCAACATCATCTTGGAGGTGGCCCCAGCCATATGGTCCCGCCTTCTGAACCAAAAGGTCAGGCTGGGTTACCAGAGGGTCTTTGTCTCCGACCAGTCCCCTGTGGTCCAGTGTTACAACTGCCTGCGCTTCGGGCACTTCGCCAGGGACTGCCAATCGGAGGCGGTCTGTGGGCACTGTGGACAGGGCCATGACACGAGGACCTGCGGACCCCGAACTGGGCCCCCGGAATGCGCAAACTGTAAGGCGGCAGGCCGCGAGCCTTTGATGGCGGGACACAGAGCCTTCGACTCTGAGTGCCCGGAATGGAGTAAGTGGGACCGGATTGCCAGATCCCACATCCAGTATTGCTGAAGGCACCCAGGCGGGTAACACCGGACCTGGAGGACGCAACGGGGGCGCTCCCCTCCGCTTCATGCAGGCTAACCTAGGTAGAGGCCATGCGGCAACCAAGGAATGCCTGCGCGAGGCGGAGAGGAGAGGAACCCAGTTCCTCTTCCTCCAGGAACCCTACGTGGGCTCGGGGTCAGTGGTGAGGTGTGGCCACAGGACAGTGCAGGACACGGTAAACCTGGGTCCTGTCAAATCGGCCATTGTCGTCCTGGACCCGAACGCGACGCTTGTAGTGGACCCGGACCTAACAACCAAAAACATCGCGGTTGCGAAGGTCACCCTGGGGGGATGCCGCCTGGTTCTGGTGGGGGTCTATCTGGAGGGCACGAGGGACATAGCCGACCAAATTGGGGATCTGCAGGCGACTTTCAGCAGGATAGGCAGTCAGGACGTCATTCTGGCGGGAGACGTGAACGCGGCCAGCCACTGGTGGGGCTGCGCTAACGAGGATAGGCGGGGAGCTGAGCTGGTGGATTTTATGTCCCAGCATGATCTCCATGTCCTGAACCGAGGCAATGTTCCCACATTCTTCACCTACAGGGGTGACAGAGAGTACACAAGTATCGTGGACATCACGGCTTGCTCGGGATCACTACTGGGGGACGCCGGAGACTGGCGCGTGGACGTCGACTCCCCGGGGCTGTCGGATCACAGGAGAATTTTCTTCACAGTTGGGCGCTCGGCGACTGGCGAGGGGGCAAATAGGAAGGGCACTAGAAAGTTCGCCACGGAAAAGGCGGACTGGCTGGCGTTTGCCCGAGCCCTCCCAGGAGCCTTCACTGCAAGAGCGTTTACTTTGGAAAACATAGCGAATGCGGACTCGGCAGACGGGCTGGAGGCTTTGGCGGAGGGCATGACGACGGCGATTTCGGACGCCTGTGCTGAGGCCATGCCGGAGCTTCCCCCGACCATCAAGCCTAGGCGAAGCAACTGGTGGACGAGGGAGCTTGAGGCCTCCAAGCGGAGAGTTGCCACGCTGAGAAGGCGCATTAGGTGGGCGAACCCGCTACGCAAGCCCTATGTGGTGGCGGAATACAAGGAGGCCCAGGCTCGCCTTAAGGAGGAAATCGAGACCGCACTCACCACCAGTTGGAGGGAATTCTGCACTCAACAAAAGTTGGAGGACATTTGGAAGTCTTCGTACAAGGTCTTGAAGAAGTGCGGTGGCGTGCGATCTGGAGATGAGCAGCTCCTGAGGTCTCCCACGACCGGGACTATTTTGAGCGAGGGCGACTCGGCCGCTCTCCTGGTGGAGACCTTTTACCCCCGTGACGACGCGGCAGTGGACACTGACGAGCAGAGAAGGACCAGGGAGGAGGCGGAGGCCATTAGGGCGGCCTTTAGGGCCGGGCGGAGGCCATCACTGCCTCCGCGGGGGCCCTCACCCCACATACCTTTTACCACCCAGGAGGTGGACGAGGTCTTCCGCCACATGGACCCCAAGAAGTCCCCAGGGGAGGACGGTTTGACCGCCGACATCTGCAGACGGGCGCACGAGAGCAGCCCGCTGGTCCTGGCCTTCCTCAACAGGTGCTTTGAGGTGGGATACTTCCCCCGGATATGGAAAAGGGCGACCATCAAAATCATCCCCAAGCCAGGCAAGGACGACTACACGGCACCCAAGTCTTATAGGCCGATAGGACTCCTGTCGGTGATGGGCAAAGTGTATGAAAAGCTGCTGGTGAACAGGCTCACCTGGCAGGTCTGCGGCCAGGGCCTCCTGAGCCAGCGCCAGTACGGGTTCTTGCCCCAAAGGAGTACCGAGGACGCCCTGTATGACATCGTCACCAGAATTAAGCAGGGTCTCTTCGGGAAAAACATTGTGGCGCTGGTCTCACTCGACATAGAGGGGGCTTTTGACAACGCCTGGTGGCCAGCAATTATCACAGAACTTCATAAAAGACAGGTCGACCCATCCATACTGGGGGTGTTCCTAAGTTACCTGAAGCACAGAGAGGTGTCCCTCACCTACCTCGGCGAGACGGTCGTTCGCGAGACTGACAGGGGCTGCGTACAGGGGTCTATAGGGGGCCCACTGCTGTGGAATATCCAGCTAGACCCCTTACTCCGGGAATCGGAGTCAGCTGCGGCCCACGTCCAGGCTTTTGCGGACGACATTATTTTGATCGCCGAGGCAGCCTCTGGGGAAGCCCTACAGGAAAAGGTCAACAGTACCTTGGAGCTGATCCAGGCCTGGGCCACCAGACACAAGATGAGGCTGGCCCCTCACAAGACCCAGGCCATGATAATCACGAAAAAGCTCAAGTACGTCACCCCTGTCTTCACGCTTGCCGGGGAGGACCTCAGACTGGGGGAAACGCTGAAGGTGCTTGGCTTGACCATTGACCGGGGCATGAGCTTCCTGCCGCATCTCGACGCCCTGGCCGGGAGGGCGGCAGGCATCTACAAGATGGTTGCGAAGGCGGCCAGAGCCCAGTGGGGGCTCAACTCGGAAATCCTGCGCACCCTATACATAGCCGTGGTCGAACCGACTATCCTTTACGCGGCGGGCGCTTGGGGGCAGGTCGCTAACAGAGTATACGCCAAAAAGAGGCTGGACCGCATAACTCGAGATTACGCCATCAAGATAGCAAAGGCCCACTGCACCTCGTCGCTGGTCGCTGCGGCCCTCTTGGCGGGCATACTCCCCCTGGACATTAGGCTGCGGGAGCAGTTCGACTTATATGAAATTAAGAGGGGTAAGGAGATGGAGGGCCTGCCTGGCCGCTCGCTGCAGACGCGGTTGCACCCATCCCAGCTGCCGCACCCGGCTGACAGACCCGCAATTGGCTTCGGCCTAGTCGCCACCCAGGAGGAGGCGGACGAGCTGCACGATGGGGGGGGAGTGGTCTGCTACACGGACGGGAGTAAAATAGAGGGGAGGGTTGGGGCCGCCCTGACCTTTTGGCGAAACACCACGGAACTTAGAACTGCCAGCTTCGGCCTGGCAAGCTACTGCTCCGTCTACCAAGCGGAGATGGTAGCACTGGTCAGGGCGACCGAGCTCTCCCTGAAGCTGAACTCCCCGACCGCATTACTCAGCGACTCGCGCTCCTCCCTGGAGGCTATCTCCGACCCCGGAAGCCTTAACCCCCTGGCCGCCGAGGTCAGACGCAATGTCACCCTGGCTGCCGGCCTCGGAAACCCCATCACCCTTTATTGGGTCAAGGCCCACGTGGGCATCACGGGGAACGAAAGAGCAGACGAGCTGGCCAAGGGAGCGGCCCTTAGAAACAAGCGAGCGCCCGCCTACGACAAGGTCCCGCTGTCCCACATAAAACGCACCATTCGGGGCCGCAGCATAGGGGAGTGGCAGAGCCGCTACGAGCTGGCGGGGACCGGGTCTGGCGTCAAGCTTTTCTTCGGGAGTGTCCGGGAGGCACACAAAATTCTGGCGGAGCACAGACCGTTCGGGAACCTGATGGCTCAGCTCTTTACGGGTCACGGGGGTTTCCGCCAGTACCTCCACAGGTTTGGCCTGGCTGACTCCCCATTCTGCGTCTGCGATGACGAATCGGTCGAGTCTGTCGCACACATCCTGTGCAAATGCCCCAGGTTTGCGGGGGACAGACAAGACTGCGAATTCAGGATGGGGACAGATATTGACGAGACCGGCCTGACCAGCCTGATGGGTGATAAGAGGCTGAGGAAGCACTTCCTGCCCTATGCCCTGGATGTGGTCCGGAGGGCGGCTAGGTCGAACGGCTCCAGGGTGTGACGGCTCGTGCTTTGCACCATCTTGATGTTAGGATCGTTTTTTTAGGATAGGATATTGCTTGCCCCCCTTTTTTACCCTTACTTGTTACTTGTATCTTATTTTGCTACTCCATAATATATTTTGACATTTGAAAATTGCTTTACTCCATATTATATATATTATCAATTCTTGTTATTAATTACACCGAACTGGTCTTGGAATGATTTACATTGAGATGAATTTTAAATAATTTTTGAATTTTGAATTTTATTTGGATTGTTTAACCCATTGACATACAATTCGTACAGGATAATTGTTTTACACCATTTTTCAGTTTTAATTATTTAATCTATTATGACTTGGCATTTATTAATTGATGGTTTCCAATATGACTGGGTTTACAAATTACTGTGCTGCGCCGGGACGAACTTAGGAAGCTCATCATTGTAAAACATAGTTTGGCCGGGTGGGGCCCTAGTGGCCATGTATTGTTCTTTAGTTAGTAAGGTTATAGATTGTTTAGGTTAAGTTAGGCTAAGCATTGATGACGCAAGCATCTCCCTCTCCCTAATCCCTCCCAAATTATTAGTGATAGAAAAAGGAGCGGACAGAGAAAAGATGGTAACCTCAGGAGACAGGGGAAATAAAAGAAATCACCAAAGATAAACCACACCACAAAAGATGGTATCAAAGGCCACATAAAGGGACCAAAAAAGATCTCCGTCCCGCCTGTCCGCTCCTGGCGGAAAACGCCACATGCTTGCGTCATCAACTCCTTTTATCTCCCCTCCCTTAGTAAGTAAGTATTTTGTTAACTTCCTTCCTTTCCCATCCTTCCCCTTTAGTTAGAGTATTGAATTCACATAGTCTCATAGTTAACTTAGTTTTAAACTCGGGATCCCAAAGCCTGAGATACAAAAAAAAAAAAAAAAAAAAAAAAAAAAAAAAAAAAAAAAAAAAAAAAAAAAAAAAAACCTAACCTAACCTAACCTAACCTAACCTAACCTAACCTAACCTAACCTAACCTAACCTAACCTAACCTAACCTAACCTAACCTAACCTAACCTAACCTTTTTTTTTTTTTTTTTTTTTTTTTTTTTAACGCAGTGAAAACTCTTTACGAGTACCCCAGGGCCCGGGGGGACCCGGGGGTTATGTGGGACTCTCTCCCCCGACCTCTCTCCCTGCGGAGAGGGGAGGGGGGAGCATACCCACTAAAAACACTGCGGCATTGTCCGCTTGCCGGGTTTAGGAAGGCGCCGTGGGATCCCGAAGATTCGAGCCGACGACGCCCCCCGGCTGCCCCGGCTTTCGCCAGGGCCACCCGCACCAAGGAGGGAGGAGTCGCAATGCTTCGACTCCCCCCCCAGACGTGTAGGACCGTGCAATGCGAGCGAGGGGCCCCCGCCCCCCGCCCGCTGGTCCCACTAGGGGTTCAGGCGGGCAGCAAACTGCCGCCGCCTTCGCCCCGTTCGTCTGCGCCGGAACGGGGGCGCATGGACGTCCTCCTCGCGCTCCCGTTCCTCGGCCTCCTTTTGGAGCATTACTGCTTCGCAAAAGGAGGCCACCTCCTCCCAGGACTCGTCGCTCTCAAGCATAGCTTCCACTATGCTGTGGAGCGACAAGTCCGTGCGTCCTAGGGCTGCCATTAGCTGGCCGCGCTCGTAATCCCAGCAGGGACACTCCTCGAGTGTATGCTGGGCCGTGTCGTCTGGGGCGCTGCAGTTGAAGCACTGCGTGCTACTCTCCCTGCCGATTCGGTGCAGGTAATGAGCAAAGCACCCATGGCCTGTCAGGACCTGGACGAGTCTGAACGTCAGCGACCCGCCCTGTCGGTCCAGCCATGGGTCCATTTGTGGGAGGATTGCCGCTATGGTCCTCGTTCCATACCGGCAACCCTCCAGCTCATTTTTCCACCTATCGCGCATTCTTCTCGCGGCTGTCCGGCGGGCCTGGAGAAGTTCCTGCGGAGCCGGCCGTTCCCCTCTTGCAAGAGCAGCCTTTTGCTCTCGGTACGTCTCCGCCATGGTTGAGGCGTCTATATCCCATGGCGGAGTACCGGCTATCAGGCAGGCGGCCATGTGCGCCACCGTAACATACGCCTTTATGGTTCGGATGGCGCACACCCTCTGAGGCCGTCGGAGCAGGGCCTTTGTCTTTTCTTTTAATCGGTCCGCCCATATAGGTGCCCCATAAAGCGCCATGCTGCGGACAACATTCGTATAGAGCCTTCTACACAAGGCACCCGGACCTCCCTCATTTGGCATCAATTTGGCCAGTGCCGACGCGGTTTTCACCAGCTTAGGGCCGAGCGTAGCAAAATGCTCGTGGAAATCCCACTTTCTGTCCAGGACAAGGCCAAGATATTTCATGTTGGCCTTGACCTGGACAGATTCCCCTCGTATCGGGAGTACTGTCCCAGCCGGAATGCGCCATCTGGGGGCCCCGAAAACCATGGCGTCCGTTTTGTGGACGGCCACCTCTAGACCGAGCGCCCTGATGCGGTCTACAACCAGCTCTGTTGCGACCGCCGCCCGACGAAGGGTCTCATCCACTTCTTTTCCCCGCACGACCACAAGCGTGTCGTCGGCGTAGCAGATTGTGGCCATGCGGGGAAGCTGGACGCCCCGGATTACCCAATCGAACCCCAAGTTCCATAACAGGGGGCCGAGTACGGAACCCTGGGGCACGCCGCAGGCCATAGGCCAGCTCTTGCGCCTGCCACCTTGATCGCAGAGCACCACCCTCTCCTCAAGGTAGTGCCCTACGATCCTCTGCAAGTACTCCGGTAGGCGGTAGTACCGGAGGGACTCTTTAATTACTGCGTAGGGAAGGGTGCCAAAAGCGTTGGCGATGTCAAGAGACACCGCCACCACTCCCTCCCCTTTACTAGCCGCCAGATCGCAGCAGTCCTTCAGGGTCTGCAACGCGTCTATTGTCGACCGGCCAGCTCTGAATCCGAACTGCCGGTCTGACAAGTTCGGGCCCTCATCCCGCATATGTCTGCGGATTCGGGACGCAATTATCCTCTCCAGGGCCTTCCCGACTTCGTCCAAAAGAACTATGGGTCGGTGGCCCGAGGGGGAATCCAGCGGGCGTCCGGGCTTCGGTATTAATACCAGCCGCCCTTCTTTCCACGCTTTGGGAAAGCGCCCCACCTCCAAGCACTCATCGTAGAGGTCTCTGAGGCGCCCCCCCAAATGCTTCAGGGCGACGGCTACAACCCTCGCTGGTACTCCGTCCGGCCCTGGGGACTTCTTGCAGACTCTGAGTCGGTCGACGACCATCATCCACTCGTCGTCGTCTACTGGCCTTGGGGCTTCGTGCTCCGTTGACTCCTCCGAAGGGGCCGACATCCTTGGAGGGTCAAAGTCCGGCGCTGCTGGGAACAAGGCCTCCACTACCCTGTTAAGGAGTTCCGGCTCCAAGGAATCCATGGGGGGTGCGCGCTTCATCTTATTCCGTATCATCTTATACGGACGCCCCCATGGATCCTTGTCAAGAGTGGCCAGGAACTCCTCGTGAGCCGCATCCTTGGCCTTGGCTATGGCAATTTGGAGCGCCTCCTTTGCGACTTTCAGGGCGCTGTGAAGGCGCTCCTCCTCTTCGGTCGTGTGCTGCCGTCTTCGCCTGCAGTGGGTGTAAGCCCGACGAGCGCGGTTGCTGGTGGCTCGGAGAGCTGCAATTTCATCCGACCACCAGTACACCCTCGGCTTGGCCGGCATTTTGCGGAACCGAGGCATGGCGGCGTCGCAGACCGCAGTGAGCGATTCCCGGAAACGAACCGCCTTCTCATCCACCCCCAAGGTGTTAGCTGGGGGGGCACACCACGTTTCCACCACTGCGGCCTCCTCCGCCATTCCCGCGTCGAAATGGGTGATCACCCACCGCGGGAAGCTCGTCCTCCCACTCGCTGGCGGCTGCGACTGCGGCAGCGGCGAGGCGGAGACCCTCATCCGAATGTACAAATGGTCGGAGAGGGTCTCCACGTCCCCCAGGACGCGCCAGTCCGCAATCCGTGTGGCTAGGGCAGGGGTCGCGAACGTTACGTCCACGATGGACCCCCCCTGCCGACGCACACACGTGTTGGCGTTGCCCTGGTTTAGGACCTGTAGCCCAGTAGCCACCACCCAGTCTCCAAGCGCAGCCCCTTTAAGGTCTGTGACGGGGGAACCCCACGCGGCGCTCTTGGCGTTGAGATCCCCCATCACTATTACCTGCGCCGGGGCAGCCCTTCCCACAACTCTTGCCAGACTTTCGAGGAATGCCTCGAAGTCAGACAGTGACTTATTGGGGGAGAAGTACACCCCAACTACAGCGACTCCACCCCATTTCACTGCCACATACCCTGGCCCGTTCTCCATTAGGGAAAGGGGAGGGAACTGTCCAGCCGTGGGTACTACCACTGCCACCATCCCGTCTGTGTCCCCAGCCCAATTGGGTTGGGGGGGAGCAAAATAAGGCTCCGCAACCACCGCCATTGCCAGACCCCACTCCGCCATGACCTGCATGAGCAAATCTTGAGCGCGGGCAGAGTGGTTCAGGTTGCTCTGTAGGATATCTAGATGCTGGTGTACTGGCATTTAGATATCCATACAGTTCTCCTCATTTGTTCCCCCTGGGGGAGCCACAGGACTTTGAGGGGCCTTTTGCCCGTCATCGCGTCCCTTTGTGGGAGGGGGAGCACAAGAATGCCCTCCCATCACATGACCCGCCGGGCGTTTCGCCTGGTGGCATACCCCACAGAAGGGGTCAGCCGTGCAGTCCGCAGCCTTATGTCCCGGCCTAGAGCACCGGAAGCAAAGGTCCCCCCTTTCAACCGCGGATGGGCATAGTGCTCTTGTGTGCCCCGTCCCCATGCAGCGGTAGCACCGCATTGGCTGAGGTTCAAGGGCCGCTACTCTGGCCGCCGACCAGCCAACCAAAAGTTTTCCGGCTTGCACTAAGGCTTTGGCAGCCGTCACCGGGCATCGCACCAATACTGACCCAGTGCCGTTCGTCAGTAGCCGGATTGGGCCTACCCTCACCTGCTCGATTGAGCAGCCACCTTTCAGGACTACTGCTGTCCTGACATCCTCCGCAGTCACTGACTCATCGAAGCCGGTAACTCGGAGGTCCGCCGTCCTGTACGGTCTGTTCACTGTGGCCACTTCCCCTATGACCTGCCTGATTTTCTCAGCCAGGTCGTCCGCAATTCGGCCACTATCGGCTCCAGGGACCTCAATCAGACGACCTCCAGTGGCCGACTTGCGGATCCTCACGCTCTCGAGGCCCACGTCTGCAAGTTGAAGCGATGCTGTGGCCCTCTGCATCGCTTGCAGGTAGGTCGCGTCAGTCTCCGGCTTGAGCGTGATGACCACGGCTGAGCTCTTAGGGGCCGCTAGCTTTCTTGGCCCGGCTGGTTTTTTACTAGCGGCTGGTGCGGCTTGTGGATTCTTCTTGGACTTGGATTTCCTCTTGACCACCTCGGTCCAAGAAGACTCCATGTTAGGCTGCATTGCTTTCGAGGTGGAGGGAGCCGGCTCTGGAGACGTCTGGGTCTTTGCTTGGCCCTTTGATGCCGCCTTTGTTTTAGGCTGAGCCGCAGGATTGGCCTTAGCCTGAGTCTGAGCCTTTGGCTGGGACTTAGGCTTGGCTTTAACCTGCGTCTTTGGTGTCTCCCGTCGGGGTTCGGGCTGACTTGCCGAGCGGCCATCGGCCGTCTTCCTCCTCTTTGGGGCCTCTTGGGTTCGGCTTGCCCTGTCCGCTGCAAGCGGCGGGCGCATGATAGGCTCCGGGGGCAGGCGTGCCTCCACTGCCTCAAGACGAGCATTTATCATGTTCCCCAAGCTGAGGAACAGCTCCCTGGAATGGACTGCCAATGCCTCTTGCAGTCCATCAGGGAGTCCCGGGATCGCGGGTTGGGCGTTCCCCCGACGCTCCGAGAATGCGGTGCGCAGCGCCTTGGTCTCCTCCGTGAGTAAGGCCAGCTGCTCTCGCATCCTCTTGTTATCCGCCTTGAGCTTGCGGATCTCTTCGCTCTCAACGCGGCCGTCGAGAGCCTCCATGCACTGGAGAATCTCTCGGCAGGCCGCGTTTATGTTTTTCCGCACCACTCCATTTAAGTTGCCCGATTTGGCAGCTTCGGAAAGCACAAGGGATGCCGCCTTGCGAGCACACTCTACCACCCCGGCTTCTTCGGACACCAAACGGTCATTCTCCGAAGCCGGGCTGCGCCCGCTAGGCCGCTGGTGGCGGGAGTCGTCCTCGTCCTCGTCCTCGGACGCGTCGACCATCGTTACGGGGCGAACAGGGCTCCGATCCCTCTTAGTGCATTTTCTGTTCCCTTGCGAGAGGGAACGCAGTGCTGGGAACTCCAGGCGGAAGGATTTAATTTTGTCCGCCTGGGAGCGAAAGTCCTCGTCGTAGTTCCGCAATTTGGCCTTGGCGGCAGCCAGCCCAGAGTAAGCTCCGAACCCTGAAGGCGTGCGCCCTCTGGCTGAGCTTTTTGCTTTTGGGGAGAACGCGCCCTCCCCAATAGAGGTTCCCTCCATGGTCACCCTCTTGATTGGGTCGGACACCAACTCCATGGCGTCCGAAAACCCATCGCCTCCGCTGTCTGCCATTTTCCACTCTTCCCCCTCAATGGGAGAGCGGAAAAAACCGTAAGAATAATTTGCCCCTTGATGGGGCAGGTCCCCTAAAAATACCAGGGGTCAAAGAGGAAATTAAGGCTTTGCCTCAATTTCCCCCCTTTTCCCGGGAGGTTCGGGTCCAGAAAGTGGTTCAAAACGATAGGGCTAGGCCACCCCTAACGTTCGAGACCACTCTGGGATTTTTCCGAAGAAAATCCAAATTTCCCCCTTTTTCCCCGGCCAAAAATATAAATTTTTGGTCTTGCGAGTTCCCACAAGCCTCCTCTCACATACACACACTAGGGCGAAAATTTCACCAAAAGGTGTTATTTCGGCGAAATTTAAAAAATTCGTATCTCCGTACACGACGGAGATACCCACCCACAACTCAAGCCGGAAATATTGTGCTCGACGAGCCCTATCTAATGACGCCAAAAACAGAATTTTTGGACGTCAACTGACTGAGTTATGAATTTTCGAAAAGATTGCCCTGACACTTTCTTAGGCGCTATTATGAAGAAAAGTGCAGGCGCAAAGCGTTTTTCAAAAATTCATAACTCGGTAACCGCTTATTGCTAACGATGCTAATTAGCAGGGTAATAACTTCAGCCCCAACTCTACCCACCACAAAAATTTGGTGGGGGTAGGTCCACGGGTATGGAAGTTATTAGACGCCGAATAGTAAAAGTTAGCAAAATGTTTGCATTTATTTTTTCAAAGTGCAAAATCAGTAATCCGTTAATAACAAAGCCAAATCACAAGTTAGGAAGAAGATCGAAGTAGGGGAAGAAAGCCAAGGTCGTTTACTATCCACTACAAACAAAATATTCCGCAAATCGCAAAGCTAACCGCTAAGTAACATCAACTTTTGCCTTAGTAACATCAACTTTTGCCTTGTAACATCAACTTTTGCCTTGTAACATCAACTTTTGCCTTGTAACATCAACTTTTGCCTTGTAACATCAACTTTTGCCTTGTAACATCAACTTTTGCCTTGTAACATCAACTTTTGCCTTGTAACATCAACTTTTGCCTTGTAACATCAACTTTTGCCTTGTAACATCAACTTTTGCCTTGTAACATCAACTTTTGCCTTGTAACATCAACTTTTGCCTTGTAACATCAACTTTTGCCTTGTAACATCAACTTTTGCCTTGTAACATCAACTTTTGCCTTGTAACATCAACTTTTGCCTTGTAACATCAACTTTTGCCTTGTAACATCAACTTTTGCCTTGTAACATCAACTTTTGCCTTGTAACATCAACTTTTGCCTTGTAACATCAACTTTTGCCTTGTAACATCAACTTTTGCCTTGTAACATCAACTTTTGCCTTGTAACATCAACTTTTGCCTTGTAACATCAACTTTTGCCTTCGTAACATCAACTTTTGCCTTGTAACATCAACTTTTGCCTTCGTAACATCAACTTTTGCCTTGTAACATCAACTTTTGCCTTGTAACATCAACTTTTGCCTTGTAACATCAACTTTTGCCTTGTAACATCAACTTTTGCCTTGTAACATCAACTTTTGCCTTGTAACATCAACTTTTGCCTTGTAACATCAACTTTTGCCTTGTAACATCAACTTTTGCCTTGTAACATCAACTTTTGCCTTGTAACATCAACTTTTGCCTTGTAACATCAACTTTTGCCTTGTAACATCAACTTTTGCCTTGTAACATCAACTTTTGCCTTGTAACATCAACTTTTGCCTTGTAACATCAACTTTTGCCTTGTAACATCAACTTTTGCCTTGTAACATCAACTTTTGCCTTGTAACATCAACTTTTGCCTTGTAACATCAACTTTTGCCTTGTAACATCAACTTTTGCCTTGTAACATCAACTTTTGCCTTGTAACATCAACTTTTGCCTTGTAACATCAACTTTTGCCTTGTAACATCAACTTTTGCCTTGTAACATCAACTTTTGCCTTGTAACATCAACTTTTGCCTTGTAACATCAACTTTTGCCTTGTAACATCAACTTTTGCCTTGTAACATCAACTTTTGCCTTGTAACATCAACTTTTGCCTTGTAACATCAACTTTTGCCTTGTAACATCAACTTTTGCCTTGTAACATCAACTTTTGCCTTGTAACATCAACTTTTGCCTTGTAACATCAACTTTTGCCTTGTAACATCAACTTTTGCCTTGTAACATCAACTTTTGCCTTGTAACATCAACTTTTGCCTTGTAACATCAACTTTTGCCTTGTAACATCAACTTTTGCCTTGTAACATCAACTTTTGCCTTGTAACATCAACTTTTGCCTTGTAACATCAACTTTTGCCTTGTAACATCAACTTTTGCCTTGTAACATCAACTTTTGCCTTGTAACATCAACTTTTGCCTTGTAACATCAACTTTTGCCTTGTAACATCAACTTTTGCCTTGTAACATCAACTTTTGCCTTGTAACATCAACTTTTGCCTTGTAACATCAACTTTTGCCTTGTAACATCAACTTTTGCCTTGTAACATCAACTTTTGCCTTGTAACATCAACTTTTGCCTTGTAACATCAACTTTTGCCTTGTAACATCAACTTTTGCCTTGTAACATCAACTTTTGCCTTGTAACATCAACTTTTGCCTTGTAACATCAACTTTTGCCTTGTAACATCAACTTTTGCCTTGTAACATCAACTTTTGCCTTGTAACATCAACTTTTGCCTTGTAACATCAACTTTTGCCTTGTAACATCAACTTTTGCCTTGTAACATCAACTTTTGCCTTGTAACATCAACTTTTGCCTTGTAACATCAACTTTTGCCTTGTAACATCAACTTTTGCCTTGTAACATCAACTTTTGCCTTGTAACATCAACTTTTGCCTTGTAACATCAACTTTTGCCTTGTAACATCAACTTTTGCCTTGTAACATCAACTTTTGCCTTGTAACATCAACTTTTGCCTTGTAACATCAACTTTTGCCTTGTAACATCAACTTTTGCCTTGTAACATCAACTTTTGCCTTGTAACATCAACTTTTGCCTTGTAACATCAACTTTTGCCTTGTAACATCAACTTTTGCCTTGTAACATCAACTTTTGCCTTGTAACATCAACTTTTGCCTTGTAACATCAACTTTTGCCTTGTAACATCAACTTTTGCCTTGTAACATCAACTTTTGCCTTGTAACATCAACTTTTGCCTTGTAACATCAACTTTTGCCTTGTAACATCAACTTTTGCCTTGTAACATCAACTTTTGCCTTGTAACATCAACTTTTGCCTTGTAACATCAACTTTTGCCTTGTAACATCAACTTTTGCCTTGTAACATCAACTTTTGCCTTGTAACATCAACTTTTGCCTTGTAACATCAACTTTTGCCTTGTAACATCAACTTTTGCCTTGTAACATCAACTTTTGCCTTGTAACATCAACTTTTGCCTTGTAACATCAACTTTTGCCTTGTAACATCAACTTTTGCCTTGTAACATCAACTTTTGCCTTGTAACATCAACTTTTGCCTTGTAACATCAACTTTTGCCTTGTAACATCAACTTTTGCCTTGTAACATCAACTTTTGCCTTGTAACATCAACTTTTGCCTTGTAACATCAACTTTTGCCTTGTAACATCAACTTTTGCCTTGTAACATCAACTTTTGCCTTGTAACATCAACTTTTGCCTTGTAACATCAACTTTTGCCTTGTAACATCAACTTTTGCCTTGTAACATCAACTTTTGCCTTGTAACATCAACTTTTGCCTTGTAACATCAACTTTTGCCTTGTAACATCAACTTTTGCCTTGTAACATCAACTTTTGCCTTGTAACATCAACTTTTGCCTTGTAACATCAACTTTTGCCTTGTAACATCAACTTTTGCCTTGTAACATCAACTTTTGCCTTGTAACATCAACTTTTGCCTTGTAACATCAACTTTTGCCTTGTAACATCAACTTTTGCCTTGTAACATCAACTTTTGCCTTGTAACATCAACTTTTGCCTTGTAACATCAACTTTTGCCTTGTAACATCAACTTTTGCCTTGTAACATCAACTTTTGCCTTGTAACATCAACTTTTGCCTTGTAACATCAACTTTTGCCTTGTAACATCAACTTTTGCCTTGTAACATCAACTTTTGCCTTGTAACATCAACTTTTGCCTTGTAACATCAACTTTTGCCTTGTAACATCAACTTTTGCCTTGTAACATCAACTTTTGCCTTGTAACATCAACTTTTGCCTTGTAACATCAACTTTTGCCTTGTAACATCAACTTTTGCCTTGTAACATCAACTTTTGCCTTGTAACATCAACTTTTGCCTTGTAACATCAACTTTTGCCTTGTAACATCAACTTTTGCCTTGTAACATCAACTTTTGCCTTGTAACATCAACTTTTGCCTTGTAACATCAACTTTTGCCTTGTAACATCAACTTTTGCCTTGTAACATCAACTTTTGCCTTGTAACATCAACTTTTGCCTTGTAACATCAACTTTTGCCTTGTAACATCAACTTTTGCCTTGTAACATCAACTTTTGCCTTGTAACATCAACTTTTGCCTTGTAACATCAACTTTTGCCTTGTAACATCAACTTTTGCCTTGTAACATCAACTTTTGCCTTGTAACATCAACTTTTGCCTTGTAACATCAACTTTTGCCTTGTAACATCAACTTTTGCCTTGTAACATCAACTTTTGCCTTGTAACATCAACTTTTGCCTTGTAACATCAACTTTTGCCTTGTAACATCAACTTTTGCCTTGTAACATCAACTTTTGCCTTGTAACATCAACTTTTGCCTTGTAACATCAACTTTTGCCTTGTAACATCAACTTTTGCCTTGTAACATCAACTTTTGCCTTGTAACATCAACTTTTGCCTTGTAACATCAACTTTTGCCTTGTAACATCAACTTTTGCCTTGTAACATCAACTTTTGCCTTGTAACATCAACTTTTGCCTTGTAACATCAACTTTTGCCTTGTAACATCAACTTTTGCCTTGTAACATCAACTTTTGCCTTGTAACATCAACTTTTGCCTTGTAACATCAACTTTTGCCTTGTAACATCAACTTTTGCCTTGTAACATCAACTTTTGCCTTGTAACATCAACTTTTGCCTTGTAACATCAACTTTTGCCTTGTAACATCAACTTTTGCCTTGTAACATCAACTTTTGCCTTGTAACATCAACTTTTGCCTTGTAACATCAACTTTTGCCTTGTAACATCAACTTTTGCCTTGTAACATCAACTTTTGCCTTGTAACATCAACTTTTGCCTTGTAACATCAACTTTTGCCTTGTAACATCAACTTTTGCCTTGTAACATCAACTTTTGCCTTGTAACATCAACTTTTGCCTTGTAACATCAACTTTTGCCTTGTAACATCAACTTTTGCCTTGTAACATCAACTTTTGCCTTGTAACATCAACTTTTGCCTTGTAACATCAACTTTTGCCTTGTAACATCAACTTTTGCCTTGTAACATCAACTTTTGCCTTGTAACATCAACTTTTGCCTTGTAACATCAACTTTTGCCTTGTAACATCAACTTTTGCCTTGTAACATCAACTTTTGCCTTGTAACATCAACTTTTGCCTTGTAACATCAACTTTTGCCTTGTAACATCAACTTTTGCCTTGTAACATCAACTTTTGCCTTGTAACATCAACTTTTGCCTTGTAACATCAACTTTTGCCTTGTAACATCAACTTTTGCCTTGTAACATCAACTTTTGCCTTGTAACATCAACTTTTGCCTTGTAACATCAACTTTTGCCTTGTAACATCAACTTTTGCCTTGTAACATCAACTTTTGCCTTGTAACATCAACTTTTGCCTTGTAACATCAACTTTTGCCTTGTAACATCAACTTTTGCCTTGTAACATCAACTTTTGCCTTGTAACATCAACTTTTGCCTTGTAACATCAACTTTTGCCTTGTAACATCAACTTTTGCCTTGTAACATCAACTTTTGCCTTGTAACATCAACTTTTGCCTTGTAACATCAACTTTTGCCTTGTAACATCAACTTTTGCCTTGTAACATCAACTTTTGCCTTGTAACATCAACTTTTGCCTTGTAACATCAACTTTTGCCTTGTAACATCAACTTTTGCCTTGTAACATCAACTTTTGCCTTGTAACATCAACTTTTGCCTTGTAACATCAACTTTTGCCTTGTAACATCAACTTTTGCCTTGTAACATCAACTTTTGCCTTGTAACATCAACTTTTGCCTTGTAACATCAACTTTTGCCTTGTAACATCAACTTTTGCCTTGTAACATCAACTTTTGCCTTGTAACATCAACTTTTGCCTTGTAACATCAACTTTTGCCTTGTAACATCAACTTTTGCCTTGTAACATCAACTTTTGCCTTGTAACATCAACTTTTGCCTTGTAACATCAACTTTTGCCTTGTAACATCAACTTTTGCCTTGTAACATCAACTTTTGCCTTGTAACATCAACTTTTGCCTTGTAACATCAACTTTTGCCTTGTAACATCAACTTTTGCCTTGTAACATCAACTTTTGCCTTGTAACATCAACTTTTGCCTTGTAACATCAACTTTTGCCTTGTAACATCAACTTTTGCCTTGTAACATCAACTTTTGCCTTGTAACATCAACTTTTGCCTTGTAACATCAACTTTTGCCTTGTAACATCAACTTTTGCCTTGTAACATCAACTTTTGCCTTGTAACATCAACTTTTGCCTTGTAACATCAACTTTTGCCTTGTAACATCAACTTTTGCCTTGTAACATCAACTTTTGCCTTGTAACATCAACTTTTGCCTTGTAACATCAACTTTTGCCTTGTAACATCAACTTTTGCCTTGTAACATCAACTTTTGCCTTGTAACATCAACTTTTGCCTTGTAACATCAACTTTTGCCTTGTAACATCAACTTTTGCCTTGTAACATCAACTTTTGCCTTGTAACATCAACTTTTGCCTTGTAACATCAACTTTTGCCTTGTAACATCAACTTTTGCCTTGTAACATCAACTTTTGCCTTGTAACATCAACTTTTGCCTTGTAACATCAACTTTTGCCTTGTAACATCAACTTTTGCCTTGTAACATCAACTTTTGCCTTGTAACATCAACTTTTGCCTTGTAACATCAACTTTTGCCTTGTAACATCAACTTTTGCCTTGTAACATCAACTTTTGCCTTGTAACATCAACTTTTGCCTTGTAACATCAACTTTTGCCTTGTAACATCAACTTTTGCCTTGTAACATCAACTTTTGCCTTGTAACATCAACTTTTGCCTTCGTAACATCAACTTTTGCCTTGTAACATCAACTTTTGCCTTGTAACATCAACTTTTGCCTTGTAACATCAACTTTTGCCTTGTAACATCAACTTTTGCCTTGTAACATCAACTTTTGCCTTGTAACATCAACTTTTGCCTTGTAACATCAACTTTTGCCTTGTAACATCAACTTTTGCCTTGTAACATCAACTTTTGCCTTCGTAACATCAACTTTTGCCTTGTAACATCAACTTTTGCCTTGTAACATCAACTTTTGCCTTGTAACATCAACTTTTGCCTTGTAACATCAACTTTTGCCTTGTAACATCAACTTTTGCCTTGTAACATCAACTTTTGCCTTGTAACATCAACTTTTGCCTTGTAACATCAACTTTTGCCTTGTAACATCAACTTTTGCCTTGTAACATCAACTTTTGCCTTGTAACATCAACTTTTGCCTTGTAACATCAACTTTTGCCTTGTAACATCAACTTTTGCCTTGTAACATCAACTTTTGCCTTGTAACATCAACTTTTGCCTTGTAACATCAACTTTTGCCTTGTAACATCAACTTTTGCCTTGTAACATCAACTTTTGCCTTGTAACATCAACTTTTGCCTTGTAACATCAACTTTTGCCTTGTAACATCAACTTTTGCCTTGTAACATCAACTTTTGCCTTAACCTAACCTAACCTAACCTAACCTAACCTAACCTTTTTTTTTTTTTTTTTTTTTTTTTTTAACGTAGTGAAAACTCTTTACGAGTACCCCAGAGCCCGGGGGGGCCCGGGGGTTATGTGGGACTCTCTCCCCCGACCTCTTTCCCTGCGGAAAGGGGAGGGGGGAGCATAACCTAACCTAACCTAACCTAACCTAACCTAACCTAACCTAACCTAACCTAACCTAACCTTTTTTTTTTTTTTTTTTTTTTAACGTAGTGAAAACTCATTACGAGTACCCCAGGGCCCGGGGGGGCCCGGGGGTTATGTGGGACTCTCTCCCCCACCGTCCTCTTTCCCTGCGGAAAGGGGAGGGGGGAGCATACCCACTAAAAACACTACGGCATTGTCCGCTTGCCGGGTTTAGTAAGGCGCCGTGGGATCCCGAAGATTCGAGCCGACGACGCCCCCCGGCTGCCCCGACTATCGCCAGGGCCACCCGCGCCAAGGAGGGAGGAGTCGCAACGCTTCGACTCCCCCCCCAGACGTGCAGGACCGTGCAATGCGAGCGAGAGGCCCCCGCCTCACGCTCGCTGGTCCCACTAAGGGTTTAGGCGGGCTGCAAACTGCCGCCGCCTTCGCCCCGTTCGTCTGCGCCGGAACGGCGGCGCGTGGATATCCTCCTCGCGCTCCCGTTCCTCGGCCTCCTTTTGGAGCATTATTGCTTCACAAAAGGAGGCCACCTCCTCCCAGGACTCGTCGCCCCCAAGCATAGCTTCCACTATGCTGTGGAGCGACAAGTCCGTCCGTCCGAGGGCTGCTGTGAGCTGGCCACGCTCGAAGTCCCAACAGGGACATTCCTCTATAGTGTGCTGGGCTGTGTCATCCCCTGCACCGCAATTATAGCACTGTGTGCTTCCCTCCCTCCCTATGCGGTGTAGGTAGTGCCCGAAGCACCCATGCCCTGTTAGGACCTGGACCAGATGGTAGTTTAATGGCCCGAACTCTCGGTCGAGCCATAGGTCCAGCTGTGGGAGGATTGCCGCTATGGTCCTCGTTCCATATCGGCAACCCTCCAGCTCCTCTTTCCATCTGTCGCGTAAGCGACGTTGGGTTTGCCGGCGGGCGTGGAGAAGCTCCTCCGGGGCCGGCCTGTCCCCTCTTGCCTGGGCCTCCCTTTGCAACCAGTACCGCCATGACCGCAGCGTCCTGGTCCCAGGGCGGTGTTCCTGCCAGGAGGCAGGCAGCCATGTGTGCCACCGTCACATACGCTCTGATGATTCGGGTGGCACACACCCGCTGGGGCCGTCGGAGGAGGGCCCTAGTTCTCTCCGACAGCCGGCCGGCCCAGATCGGAGCGCCGTACAGAGCCATGCTCCTGACTACTCCCGCGTATAGTCTGCGGCAAGGTGTACTTGGCCCTCCCGCATTCGGCAGCAATCTGCCCAAGGCCGACGCGGTGCCCACCAGCCGAGGGGCGAGCCTGGCGAAATGCTCGCCGAAGTTCCACTTCCTGTCCAGGACAAGGCCAAGATATTTGATATTGGCCTTGACCTGGACAGGTTCACCGCCAATCGGGAGTGAGGTGTCAGCTGGGATGCGCCATCTGGGGGCTCCAAAAACCATGGCGTCGGTCTTGGCCATGTTTACCTTGAGGCCGAGCGCCCTGATGCGGTCGATGACCAATTCGGCCGCAACAGTCGCCCTGCGTAAGGTCTCCTGCATGTCACTTCCCCGGACGGCCACCATCGTGTCATCGGCATAACAGATGGTGGTCATGCGGGGAAGCTGCACTCCGCGTATTGCCCAATCAAAACCAAGGTTCCATAGTAGCGGGCCGAGGATGGAACCTTGGGGGACCCCACAAGCCATGGGCCGGCTCATGCGCCTCCCACCATGATCAAAGAGCACTACCCGTTCCTCCAGGTAGTGCCCTATGATCTTCCGCAGGTACAGGGGGATCTGATGGTAACGCAGTGATTCCCTTATAACGGCATAGGGGAGAGTGCCGAACGCGTTGGCGATATCTAGAGATACCGCCACCACTCCTTCCCCCTCGCTGGCCGCCAGATCACTGTAGTCCTTTAGGACCTTAATGGCGTCCACTGTAGACCGGCCCGCCCTAAACCCAAACTGCCGGTCGGACAAGTTTGGGCCCACCTCCTCCAAGTGGCTGCGGATTCGGTAGGCAATTACCCTCTCCAGCGCCTTGCCAGACTCATCCAGGAGGACGATGGGTCGGTGGGCTGAGGGTGAGTCTGGTGGACATCCCGGCTTGGGCAGGAGGACCAGCCGTCCCTCTTTCCAAATTTTCGGGAAGCGCCCCACCTGGAGGCACTCGTCCAGGAGGTCCCAGAAGCGCCCTCCGAGGTGTCTCAAGGCGACAGGGATCACTCTCGCCGGCACTCCATCCGGTCCCGGGGCCTTCTTGCATGCCCGGAGACGGTCCGTCACCCACATCATTTCATCCTCGCTTATTCGCGGGATGTTTTGCTCTCTTGGTTCCTCCGAGGGGGGCGTCATCCTCGGAGGTTCGAAGTCAGGCGCCGGCGGGAAGAGGTGCTCTATTGTCCTATTGAGGAGCCCCGAATCCAGGGAGTCCATGGGGGGGGCACGCTTTATCTTGTCCCGTACCATCTTGTAAGGGCGCCCCCATGGGTTCCTTTCGAGCGTATTCAAGAACTCCTCGTAGGAGGCGTCCTTCGCCTTGGTGATGGCCAGTTGGAGGGCCTCCTTCGCCTCTTTGAGGGCCCTGTGAAGGAGCTCCTCTTCTCCGGCTGTGTGCGTCGCCCTCCGCCTGCAATGGGTGTAGGCGCGGCGGGCGCGGTTACTGGCGGCCCGGAGATTCGCTATTTCTTCGGACCACCAGTAAACGCTCGTCTTGACTGGGAACCTTCGTACCCGGGGCATGGCGGCGTCGCACACTGCGGTGAGCGATTCGCGGAAGCGGATCGCCTTCCCTTCCACGCCCAGGTCATCGGGTGGGGGGGCACACCACGCTTCGACGATTGCCGCCTCTTCGGCCATTCCCGAGTCGAACTTCGTGAGGACCCACCGCGGGAAGGTCGTCCGCATCCCCACAGGCGGTTGCGGTTGCAACGGTGAGGCGGAGACCCTCATCCGGAGATACAGATGGTCGGAGAGGGTCTCTACATCTCCCAGGACGCGCCAATCAGCGATCCGTGTGGCGAGGGCAGGGGTCGCAAACGTGACGTCCACGATGGACCCACCCTGCCGACGCACGCACGTGTTGGCGTCGCCCCGGTTCAGTACCTCAAGCCCTGCGGCCACCACCCAGTCTCCGAGTACGGCTCCTTTCGCGTCTGTGATGGGGGAGCCCCACGCGGCGCTCTTGGCGTTGAGGTCCCCCATCACAATTACCTGTGCCGGGGCGGCTCGCCTGACGACTCGTCCCAGTCCCTCCAGGAACGCCTCGAAAGCAGATAGCGGCCTATTGGGGGAGAAATACACCCCAACAACTACGATTTCCCCCCATTTGGCCACCACGTACCCCGATCCTTCCTCTACTTTGGACAGGGTGGGGAAATATCCCGTCGTAGGGACCACCACCGCCACGCTTCCGTCAGCCGACCCAGCCCAGTTGGGTTGAGGGGGAACGAAGTATGGCTCCGCCACCACCGCCATAGCCAGTCCCCACTCCACCACAACCTGCATGAGCAGGTCTTGAGCGCGGGCGGAGTGGTTCAGGTTGCCCTGCAGGATGTCTAAATGCCGGTGTACTGGCATTTAGACATCCATTTGTTCCCCCTCATTTGTTCCCCTTTGGGGAGTCATGGGACTTTGATGGGGCTTTGGACCATCGTCTCGTCCCTTTGTGGGAGGGGGAGCACACGAGTGCCCTCCCATCACATGTCCAGCCGGGCGTTTTGCTTGGTGGCACACCGCGCAGAAGGGATCCGCTTCGCAGTCCGCTGCTCTGTGTCCCGGCCTGGAGCATCGGAAGCACAAGTCCCCTCTCTCCACTGCCGATGGACACCGAGCCCTCGTGTGGCCCGTCCCCATGCACGAGTAACACCGCATGGGCTGGGGCTCGAGGGCCGCTACCTTGGCCGCCGACCAACCGACTAACAATTTGCCGGCCTGTACCAACGCTTTGGCGGACGCTACCGGGCACCGCACCAATACGGATCCCGTGCCGTTAGCCAGGAGTCGTATCGGCCCCACCTTTACCCTGTCAGAGGGGCAGCTGCCCTTCAGGATGACCGCAGTTCTGATGTCCTCCGAAGTTACCGACTCGTCAAAGCCGGTAACTCGGAGGTCTGCCGTTCTGAAGGGTCGGTTGATTGTGGCCACCTCCCCAATTATGGCCTCGATTTTCGTGGCCAAATCGTCCGCGATTCGGGCACTGTTAGCGCCCGGCACCTCGATCAAGCGGGCCCCAGTCGCTGATTTGCGGATAAGTCGCTGATTTGCGGATAAGTCGCTGATTTGCGGATAAACCTAACCTAACCTAACCTTTTTTTTTTTTTTTTTTTGGTGTGGAAAATGCGCCTTATGCATCCGCCCAGTACGGGGTTACCGGGGGTATGTGGGGCTCTCCCGCGACGGCAGGCATACCCACTAAAAACCACACGGATTCCCTCCTCGGTCGAATGTGAGGCGCTGCGGGAGAACAAGGTGTCACCGCAAACGCCCCACGACCACCCCGGGATGGGGTTCCCTCTCCGCGGCACCTGTGCAATGCAGGTTTGGGAATTCCCGCCCTCCCCCGCTGGTGCCGCTTGGATTTTTTATAGAGGTTATCTCCTCGTGGCCCCCGTCTTGAAAAAGACAGCGGCCCACGTTCCCGGCGCCTGCGGGCCGGGGTTACGTGTTGACCGACAGTGGCCGGAGCCACGCCGCTCCGCGATCGCGTCCCTTACGGGGCGCACCGCTCCGACGGCAGGCTTATGCCCGCCGACCCTCACGTCAGCTCTCACACCCTCATGTACTACTCTGAAAGCAGAGCGGTACCGAAGGCATGATCGCGTCCGTCACCAAAAGCACCTGCGGGTGCGACCCTCTGGATTTTTTATAGAGGTTTACTCCTCACGGCCCCCTGTCTTGAAAAAGACAAGCGGCCCACGTTCCGACCCCATGGGCCGGGTTGCGTGTTGACCCCTCCCCCCCAGTCGGATATTAGCCAACAGTTAACTAACTTACTAAATAAATTAATTAACCGTTGTTGCCCAGGGTGCACCGGCCTAAGCGTTACCCTTCCCCCCCCGTGAGGCCAAGAGCCTCTGTTAGAAGGGAACTGTAACACTAGAGCTCTCGAGGAGGTTTCCGACTTCGCACCCCAACCTTTTTTTTTTTTTTTTTAACGTAGTGAAAACTCTTTACGAGTACCCCAGAGCCCGGGGGGGCCCGGGGGTTATGTGGGACTCTCTCCCCCGACCTCTTTCCCTGCGGAAAGGGGAGGGGGGAGCATACCCACTAAAAACACTACGGCATTGTCCGCCCGCCGGGTTTAGGTAGGCGCCGTGGGATCCCGAAGATTCGAGCCGACGACGCCCCCCGGCTGCCCCGGCTTTCGCCAGGGCCACCCGCGCCAAGGAGGGAGGAGTCGCAACGCTTCGACTCCCCCCCCAGACGTGTGGGACCGTGCAATGCGAGCGAGGGGCCCCCGCCCCCCACCCGCTGGTCCCACTAAGGGTTCAGGCGGGCAGCAAACTGCCGCCGCCTTCGCCCCGTTCGTCTGCGCCGGAACGGGGGCGCCTGGACATCCTCCTCGCGCTCCCGTTCCTCGGCTTCCTTCTGGAGCATTATAGACTCGCAGAAAGAAGCCACCTCCTCCCAGGACTCGTCACCCCTATCCAGCATAGCTTGCACTATGCTGTGGAGTGACAAGTCCTGTCGCCCAATGGCCGCCCTGAGTTGGCGACGCTCGTACTCCCAGCAGGGACACTCTTCCAGTGTATGCTGGGCAGTATCTTCCGGCGCGCCGCAGTTCCAACACTGCGCACTGGCCTCTCTGCCTATCCGGTGGAGGTAGGCACCGAAACACCCGTGGCCCGACAGGATTTGGGTGAGATGGTAAGTTAGGGTACCAAACTCCCTGTCAAGCCACAGGTCGAGCGAGGGGAGGATAGCCGCTATAGTGCGCGTGCCATAGCGACAGTCCTCCAGCTCGCTCTTCCATCGGTCGCGCATGCGCCTTGCCGTCATCCGGCGGGCATGCAGGAGCTCCTGTGGAGCCGGCCTCTCGTCTCTCGCCTGGGCTGCTCGCTGCTCCCTGTAGGACTCCGCCATGACGCAGGCGTCAATGTCCCACGGGGGCGTGCGGGCCAGCAGGCAGGCGGCCATGTGCGCCACCGTAACGTAGGCCCTTACGATACGGATGGCGCACACCTTCTGCGGCCGTCGGAGGAGGGCCCGAGTTCGTGGCGTCAGCCGGTCCGCCCAAATTGGTGCGCCATATAGGGCCATACTGCGCACTACTCCGGCAAAGAGGCGCCTGCATGGCGCGCTTGGGCCGCCCACGTTCGGCATCAGCCTGGCCAGGGCAGAGGCGGTGTCGACTAGGCGGGGGGCAAGTCGGGAAAAATGCTCTCTGAAGTCCCATTTCCTGTCCAGGACAAGGCCAAGATATTTTATATTGGCCTTGACCTGGACAGGTTCGCCTCCAATCTGGAGCGCCGTGTTGGCTGGTATGCGCCAACGGGGGCCGCCGAAGACCATCGCGTCGGTCTTTGCAACGGCTACTTTCAACCCGAGCGCCCCGATGCGGTCGACGACCAACTCGGCCACAACGGTCGCCCTTTCGCACCCCAACCTAACCTAACCTAACCTAACCTAACCTAACCTAACCTTTTTTTTTTTTTTTTTTTTTTTTTTTTTTTTTTAACGTAGTGAAAACTCTTTACGAGTACCCCAGAGCCTGGGGGGGCCCGGGGGTTATGTGGGACTCTCTCCCCCGACCTCTTTCCCTGCGGAAAGGGGAAGGGGGAGCATACCCACTAAAAACACTACGGCATTGTCCGCCCGCCGGGTTTAGGAAGGCGCCGTGGGATCCCGAGGATTCAAGCCGACGACGCCCCCCGGCTGCCCCAGCTTTCGCCAGGGCCACCCGCGCCAAGGAGGGAGGAGTCGCAACGCTTCGACTCCCCCCCCAGACGTGCAGGACCTTGCAATGCGAGCTAGGGACCCCCGTCCCCCACCCGCTGGTCCCGCTAGGGGTTCAAGCGGGCAGCAAACTGCCGCCGCCTTCGCCCCGTTCGTCTGCGCCGGAACGGGGGCGCATGGACGCACTCCTCGCGCTCCCGTTCCTCGGCTTCCTTTTGGAGCATTATGCACTCGCAAAAGGAAGCCACCTCCTCCCAGGACTCGTCACCCCTATCCAGCATAGCTTGCACTATGCTGTGGAGTGACAAGTCCTGCCGTCCGATAGCCGCCACGAGCTGGCGGCGCTCGAAGCTCCAGCAGGGACATTCTGCCAGAGTGTGCTGGGCTGAGTCTACCGGAGCGTCGCAATTGTGGCATTGCGCGCTTGCCTCACGTCCGATTCGGTGGAGGTAATCTCCAAAACACCCGTGGCCTGACAGGATTTGGACGAGATGGTACGTTAACGTACCAAACTCCCTGTCGAGCCACAGGTCGAGCGAGGGGAGGATAGCCGCTATAGTGCGCGTTCCATAGCGGCAGTCCTCCAGCTCGCTCTTCCACCTATCACGCATCCTCCGGGCGGTCATGCGGCGGGCGTGGAGCAGCTCCTGCGGGGCCGGCCTCTCCTCCCTAGCCAGGCGTTCCTTCTGCTCCCTGTACGCCTCCGCCATGACGCATGCGTCAATATCCCACGGAGGGGTGCGGGCCAGGAGGCAGGCCGCCATATGCGCCACCGTGACATAAGCCCTAACTATACGGATGGCGCATATCCTCTGGGGCCGTCGGAGGAGGGCCCGGGTTTTGGATGTAAGCCGGTCTGCCCAAATTGGTGCGCCGTACAGGGCCATACTGCGCACCACCCCGGCGAACAATCGCCTACACGGCGTACTTGGGCCGCCCACGTTAGGCGTCAACCTGGCCAGGGCTGACGCAGTGGCGACTAGGCGGGGAGCAAGTTGCGAGAAATGTGCCCCAAAATCCCACTTCCTGTCCAGGACAAGACCAAGATATTTCATATTGGCCTTGACCTGGACGGATTCGCCTCCAATCGGGAGCACCGTGTTGGCTGGGATTCGCCAACGGGGGGCTCCGAACACCATGGCGTCTGTTTTGGCCACCGCCACCTTTAGCCCGAGCGCCCCGATGCGGTCGACGACCAATTCGGCCGCAACGGTCGCCCTGCGCAAGGTCTCCTCCATGTTACTTCCCCGCACGACCACGAGCGTGTCGTCGGCGTAACATATCGTAGCCATGCGGGGAAGCTGCATCCCTCGGATGGCCCAGTCAAATCCTAGGTTCCACAAAAGCGGACCTAGGACCGACCCTTGTGGGACTCCGCAGGCCATGGGCCGGCTCATGCGCCTTCCGCCATGATCGTAGAGCACCACCCTTTCCTCAAGGTAGTGCCCTACGATCTCCTGTAGGTACCTCGGTATCCGGTGGTACCTGAGGGACTCCCGGATCACTGAGTAGGGAAGGGTGCCAAATGCGTTGGCGATGTCTAGAGACACCGCCACCACTCCTTCCCTACTGTCGGCCGCTTGGTCGCACCAGTCCTTCAGGGACTTGACCGCATCTAGGGTCGACCGGCCAGCCCGGAACCCGAACTGCCGGTCCGATAGCTGCGGGCCCTCCTCCCGCAGGTGCACGCGGATTCGGTGCGCGATGATGCGCTCTAGGGACTTTCCCGCCTCGTCCAATAAGACGATTGGTCGATGGGCGGAGGGCGTGTCCGGCGAGCGTCCCGGCTTGGGTATGAGGACCAAGCGGCCTTCCTTCCAAACTTGGGGGAAGCGCCCCACCTCAAAGCACTCATCGTAGAGGTCTCTGAGGCGCCCCCCCAGGTGCTTCAGGGCCACGGGTATTACCCTGGCTGGAACTCCATCTGGCCCCGGGGCCTTTTTACAGGCCCGGAGACGGTCAACCACCATCATCCACTCGTCCTCGTTGATCCTCGGGACGGGGACGGGTGGGTCTCTTGGCTCCTCCGAGGGGGCCGACATCCTCGGAGGAGTAAAGTCCGGCGCCGGCGGGAAGAGCGCTTCCAACACTCGATTGAGGAGTTCCGGCTCCATTGAATCCATGGGGGATGCGCGCTTCAATTTGTTCCTTATCATTTTGTAAGGACGCCCCCATGGATTCCTGTCCAGCGTGGCCAGGAACTCCTCGTATGCCACATCCTTGGCCTTGGAAATGGCCGACTGGAGCGCTTCCTTCGCAACCTTGAGCCGGCTGTGGAGGAGCTCCTCCTCCTCGGCAGTGTGGTCCCTCCTCCGCCTGCAGTGCGTGTACGCACGGCGGGCGCGGTTGCTGGTGTTTCGGAGGGCCGCGATCTCCTCCGACCACCAGTAGACGCTCGGTTTTCCCGGCATCTTCCGAACCCGGGGCATGGCGGCGTCGCATACCACGGTAAGCGACTCGCGGAAACGGGCCGCCTTTTGGTCTATCCCCAGGTCCGTAGGTGGGGGGACGCACCATGCTTCCACCACTGCGGCCTCTTCCGCCATTCCCGCGTCAAATTTTGTAAGAACCCACCTTGGGAAGCTCATCCTCGCCCTCGCAGGCGGCGGCTGCAACTGCGGCAGCGGCGTGGCGGAGACCCTCATCCGGATGTACCGGTGATCGGAAAGGGTCTCTTCTTCCTCCAGGACGCGCCAATCCTGGATCCGTGTGGCTAGGGCAGGGGTCGCGAACGTTATGTCCACGATGGACCCCCCCTGCCGACGCACACACGTATTGGCTGCGCCCCGGTTAACCACGTCGAGCCCAGTGGCCGCCACCCAGTCCCGAAGGGCCGCCCCTTTCGGATCAGTATGGGGGGAACCCCACGCGGTGCTCTTGGCGTTGAGGTCCCCCATCATCAGCACCTGAGCCGGTGTCGCCCGCCGGATAATCGGCTCCAGGCCCGTCAGATACCTCTCAAATTCTGAGAGGGGCCTGTTGGGGGAGAAGTAGACGCCGACAATGACTACCCCTCCCCATTTGGCCGCCGCAAAACCCGACCCCCTCTCTCTGGGGGAGAGTTGTTGCGGGCCAGATGTCGGTACCACGATGCCGACCAAACCATCGGTGTCCCCAACCCAGTTTGGCTGGGGGGGGACGAAATAGGGCTCGGCGACCACCGCCACATCTATGCGCCACTCCGCGATGGCCTGCATTAGCAGGTCCTGTGCACGCGCGGAGTGGTTGGCATTCGCCTGGAGGAGCTCGTAATGCGGGTGTACCGGCATTAGGACACCTGCATTACGAGTTCCTCCTGTGCCCTAGGGCTGTCCTCCGTGATACGGGCCTGGGTCACGATGGCCTTTCCCCTCACCTTGGGCGGGGCACACTTTTCCCCACCCATTACGTGGCCATGTGGCCGTCCTGCCTCCGCGCATACCGCGCACTTGGGCTGCGCCTTGCACGCCGACGCTCGGTGCCCCTCCTCTCCGCATCGGAAGCATTTTGCCCCGTGGTCCGCAGCAGAGGGGCACGTGGCCCTGGTGTGGCCCAGCGCCATGCACTTGAAGCAGCGCATGGGCAGGGCCACGAGGGGCATCACAGTGACCTTCGCCCATCCGACCTGAATGTGGCCCCCACTGGCGATGGTCTTTGCGGCCGCCGCTGGGCACCGCAGGATGACGGCGCCCCGCCCAAAAGCTCTCTCTGTCAGGGCCCCGACCTTGACGAGGGCCACGTCACAGCCCCCCTTTGCCGCGATGGCCGCCGCTACCTCATCCCGGCTCACAGTCTCGTCGAGCCCCGTGAGTTTGAGCTCGACGAATTTCGTAGGCCGGGTTATCTCCACCACGTCCCCCACCACCTCACGCAGTTTTGCCGCTAAGCGGTCTGCGGTGGTGTCGGGGGTGTCTCCCCTTACCTCCAGCATCCTGGAGCCGGTCATCGTGGCCCTTATTTTGACCGACTCCAGGCCGAAGTCAGCCAGTTTGACCCCCTCCCTGGCCCAGACCATCACCTCTGGGTAGGTGGTCGACTTGCCCCCTCTCTGTGCCCTCTCCTTGAGAGTCAGCACCACGGCCGAGGTGCGGGGCACCACCACCTTAACCACTTTAGGCTTGGGGGCCGTCTTGGGGGGCGGCGGGGGGTTGGCGTTACCCTTCTTCCCCCTCTTCTTCGTCACCGTTGCCCAGGACTCTTCCTGGGGCTGGGGAGCGGCCTGGGGTTGGGGCCCACTGTTTCGGCTTGTCCCCGCCTTAGGGGGGGGATTTGGTGGTGCGTAAGTGGGCCGCACCGCCGGCTGGGACCTTGAGCCCGGTTTCGGCCCAGTCTTTTTGCCCGCCTCCTTACCCGTCTTTTTGCCACTTTGGGCTGACAGGGTCGGAGGGGGGGGCAAGGGGATCGCCACCTGCTTCGCCTTCGGCTGGGCTGCTTTTGGAGGCTCTCTCATGTCCCCCCCCACCAGGCCTGACTGGGCCCTGGGACGGGGGGGAGGCGGGGTCCTCTTGTCCGCGCTGAGCGACGGCCTGAAGACAGGTTCCGGCGGGAGACGTGACTCTATCTCCCCTAGGCGGGCATTAATCATCCCGCCCAGGGATGTCAAGAGGTCGCGCCTCATTTCCTCGATGGCCTCTTTGAGGCCCCCCCCGATTTCGGCCCCTGCGGCTTCCCTTCTCGCCGCGGAGGCGGTTTCTTGCGCCTCTTCGTAGGCGGCCTTGAACGCCCTTAGCTCCCCGCGGGCAATCTCCAGCTCTCGGGCGAGCCGGGCGTTGTCCGCGCGGAGCCTTCGCTGGTCTTCCGTCGGGGAGACGCTCCTCAGCTCCTCAATGGCCGAGAGGGCCTCGCTCGTCTGATCGTTAAGGAGGCCCTTAATTCGTCCATTGACGTTGCTGCACTTGGCAATGTTCCCTCGAACCGAGAGAACATTGCGAAGTGCAACGGCGGCCAGTTCCTCCCTAGTCCGCATAACACTCTGGGGGGTGCGGAAGCCGTCTTCGACGCCGCCTAAAATGGGCGACTTCCCCCCTCGGCGTGTGTACCGTTTGGGGCGGCCTGTATTGCCCCGAACATCCTCGTTGTCGAACGACTCCTCGTCCGACCCCAGCCCCTCCAGCTCCCTGCTCGCACTAGCCGAGTGGGAATAGGCTCCCATGGAGCGCTTTCCGAGGCCTCCCCTCCTGCTCGTCGTGAATTTGACGGGCACCTCTTCCGCATCGCCGGATTTCCCCGCATAGATCCTTTTCCGGGGGGCCTTTTGGGTGTCCCCCCTGGATCCCTCCGCGTAGAATTGGCAGGCAACTGCCTCCATATCGGAGGTTTCGGAAACGTCGACGATCTCGACCTCGGATTCCGGCCATTGCTCCCACAGCTCGGGGGGCTCCTGGAAGGGCTCCTCGGGGGGCTCCTCGAAGGCCTCCGACTGGGAAGTCGTTCCCGCCGCACAATCATCAGATATGGGGGCAATGTGCCCCTTCTTCCCCTTTTTGGCAATGGCTGGGAAGGTAAGCCGGTACCCGACTGACCCCGGCAAAAAATTCCCAGAAGTTGCCCCGTCGCTTGTACGCAGATCCTGACCCCTGTCAGGAACGGCCGATGGACCGGCCTTCCCCCCCCCCATACTACCTCCCCCCGTAGTACCACCGGTTTCGGAGTTACCCCCAAACCTAACTCCGGAACTATGGTCCCCCATAGTTCCCCCCCCTCCCGTCCGATTCCCGATCGGCGCCACCCCCCGCACCCTTCCGGGTTAAATCCCCCCACCCACCTATAAAAACCCCCCCCTACCGAGTGGTTTTGCCAGAAGGGCAAAACCAAACTCAAAACGGTCAAGTGCGAACCGTGGAAAACTACCAACTTATCAAAAAGTTGGTAGTTTTCCCCAATTTCCCACAAGACTATAGTAGCTACGGGGTCGTGTGAGGTGCCGTTAGGCGGCGCAAACTACCTCCTATCCAACCCTCTAGCTACCAGATCCTTGACCGTTTTAGTATAGACGCAACGATTTTTCAAAAGCGCCGACAAACTTAAGAAAAAAGTCGTGTGCGCCTATGGCGAAAAAAATAGCAATGTTGCCAAAGTTAGGTTACCGAATAACTTTTGAATGGTAAGTCCAAAAATTATTCGGTAAAGGGCAAACGATAGTGCTACCTTTACGCTCTATATCCCCGCAAAAAGATTTGAAAAAAGTTAAGCCGAAACAAAGTTATGAATTTTTGAAAAAATTTACAAAAGTTGTGATTTGAAATTGCGACCGCAAAAACAGAAGGTTTTTGGGGTGAAATTTCAAAAATTAATTTTGGGGTATCCAGAGAAGCTAGAAAACCAGAAAAATAGCCAAAAAATCGGGCGTCTAATGCAGAAGGCAATAGCAAAAAAAGTTGTGCAAAAAAGCAAAGGCAAGTAATAAATTTGAGTGTTTTAGCAAAAGGTGTCGCAAAAGACAGCTCAAATTTTTCCTCAGACAGCTCAAATTTTTCCTCAGACAGCTCAAATTTTTCCTCAGACAGCTCAAATTTTTCCTCAGACAGCTCAAATTTTTCCTCAGACAGCTCAAATTTTTCCTCAGACAGCTCAAATTTTTCCTCAGACAGCTCAAATTTTTCCTCAGACAGCTCAAATTTTTCCTCAGACAGCTCAAATTTTTCCTCAGACAGCTCAAATTTTTCCTCAGACAGCTCAAATTTTTCCTCAGACAGCTCAAATTTTTCCTCAGACAGCTCAAATTTTTCCTCAGACAGCTCAAATTTTTCCTCAGACAGCTCAAATTTTTCCTCAGACAGCTCAAATTTTTCCTCAACCTAACCTAACCTAACCTAACCTAACCTAACCTAACCTAACCTAACCTTTTTTTTTTTTTTTTGATTCGGTGAGAAAATACAGATTACGCACTATCCCCACGCCTTGGGGGAAGACGCGGGAGGTGTATGGGACTCTCCCCCCTAGTGGGGGCCTACCCATTAAAAACTCACCGGTGTTTCCTCTGTACGCGCGGGTAGAGGCTACGGGAGCGGGATCCGGCATCCGTGGCACTCTACCCCGCGTTTTGCCCTTTCGGGCCCACCTCTGTGGGGCTAATAATAATAATAATAATAATAATAATGTTTTATTTCAGGAAAAGTACACCCATATATCTTATATAAAATATCTCACGTACAATAGTACATAGTCATTAATAGATAATTCTTAAGTAAGTAGTAGGTACAATAGTACACGGTCACAAAATAGTACATACAAAAAAAGTGTAAAAACGCACAAAAAGTAAAAAGTAAAAATAAAAATCAATTTCGGTGTCGTCGAAACGATATAACACAAAGCAAAGACGCCGCGACAGAACAACAAGCGTTGTGGTCACTTTGTGTTCCACTTTTGGTGCGCAGACAGCCAATACCCATATATGGGACTCCTGAAATCCTGGGACACGACCCTCAGGATTCTGTTCTGTGACGAGCTCAGTCTTTCCCAATGCCCCACGGACTCCGGCTAAGGCACTCCGGAAACACCTGGAGTGCCTTACAACCTCGGGACATCTGGAGTGAGCGACGGATCCCCCGATCCGCCACCCGATGTCCCACTGAGAGGGGCGGGGATAGCTCGCCTCACCGGGACCTGGAAAAGACCTAAGGATATCAATCCTTAGGCCACCCGGGGAACTCAGTCCCCAGGATACTTTTCCTCCAGGAGGCCCCCGGAGCATACCCACCACGTAAAAGTCGACCCGCGCTATTCACCGCATCACTGCCGCGTATCACCACCGCTTTGGCTTACGGGAACGCGCAGGGACTTTTACCCTCCCCATCCTGCGTCTGAGCGCCCTTCGCAGAGGGAACTTGTGTCCGAGCGGCCGGATCTGCCGACGCTCAGTCCCCTCTTGGTAGAAGCTAATGCTTCTACCACCGTCCCCTTAGAAAACAATGGCCCTCAGAGCCACCGTTCTCCCGACAGCCGTCATGGCTGCCCACCACGCCCCAAAGGGGCAACCCCCGCGCCGAAGCGCTGCCGCTTCCCAGTCCCCTCTGCTGGGTCAGAGGGGTACCGAAAGCGGCCCACCTCAGGGTACCCCTTGGCACCGCCGCAGGCCGGACACAAGGCATGCGACGGTGAGCCCCCCCACCACGGCAAGGTGGATACCCATCGGGGGGGAACCTAACCTAACCTAACCTTTTTTTTTTTTAACAAAGTGAAAACTCTTTACGAGTACCCCAGAGCCCGGGGGGCCCGGGGGCTATGTGGGACTCTCTCCCCCGACCTCTTTCCCTGCGGAAAGGGGAGGGGGAAGCATACCCACTAAAAACACTACGGCATTGTCCGCCCGCCGGGTTTAGGTAGGCGCCGTGGGGTCCCGAAGATTCGAGCCGACGACGCCCCCCGGCTGCCCCGGCTTTCGCCAGGGCCACCCGCGCCAAGGAGGGAGGAGTCGCAACGCTTCGACCCCCCCCTCAGACGTGTGGGACCGTGCAATGCGAGCGAGGGGCCCCCGCCCCCCACCCGCTGGTCCCACTAAGGGTTCAGGCGGGCAGCAAGCTGCCGCCGCCTTCGCCCCGTTCGTCTGCGCCGGAACGGGGGCGCCTGGACATCCTCCTCGCGCTCCCGTTCCTCGGCTTCCTTCTGGAGCATTACAGACTCGCAGAAGGAAGCCACCTCCTGCCAGGACTCGTCACCCCTATCCAGCATAGCTTGCACTATGCTGTGAAGTGACAAGTCCTGCCGTCCGATAGCCGCTACGAGCTGGCGGCGCTCAAAGCTCCAGCAGGGGCATTCTGCCAGAGTGTGCTGGGCTGAGTCTTCTGGAGCGTCGCAGTTCCAGCACTGCGCACAGCACTGCTGGAGGTAATCCCCAAAACACCCGTGGCCCGACAGGATTTGGACAAGGTGGTACGTTAACGTACCAAACTCCCTGTCGAGCCACAGGTCGAGCGAGGGGAGGATAGCCGCTATAGTGCGCGTTCCATAGCGGCAGTCCTCCAGCTCGCTCTTCCACCGGTCGCGCATTCTGCGCGCAGTCATGCGGCGGGCGTGCAGCAGCTCTTGAGGCGCTGGTCTTTCGCCTCCCGCCTGGACTGCCCGCTGTTCCTTGTAGGACTCCGCCATGACGCAGGGGGGAGTGCGGGCCAGCAGGCAGGCAGCCATGTGCGCCACCGTAACGTAGGCCCTTACGATACGGATGGCGCACACCCTCTGCGGCCGTCGGAGGAGGGCTCTTGTTTTGGCCGAGAGCCTTTCTGCCCAGATTGGCGCCCCATAGAGCGCCATGCTGCGTACCACCCCAGCAAAAAGCCACCTGCAGGGCGCGCCAGGGCCGCCCACATTCGGCATCAGTCTGGCCAGGGCTGAGGCAGTACCCACTAGGCGGGGAGCAGGCCGGGCGAAGTGCTCCTCGAACTTCCATTTCCTGTCCAGGACAAGACCAAGATACTTCATGTTGGCCTTGACCTGGACAGGTTCCCCTCCAATCCTGAGCTCCGTGCCAGCTGGTATGCGCCAGCGGGGGGCCCCGAACACCATGGCGTCGGTTTTTGCGACAGACACCTTCTGCTAGAGCGCGCAGATACGGTCCACCACCAGTTGAGCCGCTACAGTGGCCCTTCGCAGGGCCATATCCCTTCCCCGCACGACCACGAGCGTGTCATCAGCGTAACAGATCGTGGCCATGCGGGGAAGCTGCACCCCTCGGATTACCCAATCGAACCCCAGGTTCCATGACAGGGGGCCGAGTACGGAACCCTGGGGCACGCCGCAGGCCATGGGCCGGCTCCTCCGCTTTCCACCGTGATCGTAGAGCACTACCCGTCCCACGAGGTAGTGCCCTACAATCTTCCGTAGGTACTCCGGTAGCCGATGGTACCGGATGGAGTCCTCGATGACCAAGTAGGGGAGTGTGCCAAACGCGTTGGCGATGAACCTAACCTAACCTAACCTAACTTTTTTTTTTTTTTTGATTCGTTGAGAAAAAGCAGATTACGCACTATCCCCGCGCCTTGGGGGAAGACGCGGTGGGTGTATGGGACTCTCCCCCCTAGTGGGGGCCTACCCATTAAAAACTCACCGGTGTTTCCACTGTACGCGCGGGTAGAGGCTACGGGAGCGGGATCTTGCATCCGCGGCACTCCACCCCGCGTGTTGCCCTTTCGGGCCCACCTCTGTGGGGCTAACGCCCCACGGACTCCGGCTAAGGCACTCCGGAAACACCTGGAGCGCCTTACCACCTCGGGACATCTGGAGTGAGCGACGGATCCCCCGATCCGCCACCCGATGTCCCACTGAGAGGGGCGGGGATAGCTCGCCTCACTGGGACCCGGAAAAGACCTAAGGGCATCAACCCTTAGGTCACCCAGGGAACTCAGTCCCCAGGATACTTTTCCTCCAGGAGGCCCCCGGAGCATCCCCACCGCGAGGGGAGGATAGCCGCTATAGTGCGCGTGCCATAGCGAGAGTTCTCCAGCTCGCTCTTCCACCGGTCGCGCATGAGCCTTGCCGTCATCCGGCGGGCATGCAGGAGCTCCTGCGGAGCCGGCCTCTCGTCTCTCGCCTGGGCTGCCCGCTGCTCCCTGTAGGACTCCGCCATGACGCAGGCGTCAATGTCCCACGGGGGCGTGCGGGCCAGCAGGCAGGCAGCCATGTGCGCCACCGTAACGTAGGTCCTTACGATACGGATGGCGCACACTCTCTGCGGCCGTCGGAGGAGGGCCCGAGTTCGTGGCGTCAGCCGGTCCGCCCAAATTGGTGCGCCGTATAGGGTCATACTGCGCACCACTCCCGCGAAGTCTCCTGCATGGCGCACTTGGGCCACCCACGTTCAGCATCAGCCTGGCCAGGGCTGAGGTGGTGTCGACTAGGCGGGGGGCAAGTCGGGAAAAATGTTCTCGGAAGTCCCATTTCCTGCCCAGGACAAGGCCAAGATATTTTATATTGGTCTTGACCTGGACAGGTTCGCCTCCAATCTAGAGCGTTGAGTTGGCTGCTATGCGCCAACGGGGGCCGCCGAAGATTATCGCGTTGGTCTTTGCAACGGCTACTTTCAACCCGAGCGCCCCTATGCGGTCGACGACCAATTCAGCCGCAACGGTCGCCCTGCGCAGGGTTTCCTCTATGTTACTTCCCCGCACGACCACGAGCGTGTCGTCGGCGTAACAAATCGTGGCCATGCGGGGAAGCTGCACCCCTCGAATGGCCCAGTCAAAGCCTAGGTTCCACAGGAGTGGACCCAGGACTGAGCCTTGCGGGACTCCGCAGGCCATGGGCCGGCTCATGCGCCTTCCGCCGTGATCGTAGAGCACTACCCTTCCCTCAAGATAGTGCCCTACGATCTTTTGCCCCGTATCTGGTGGTACCTGAGGGACTCGCGTATAACTGAGTAGGGAAGGGTGCCAAATGCGTTGGCGATGTCCAGGGACACCGCCACCACTCCTTCCCTACTGTCGGCCGCTTGGTCGCACCAGTCCTTAAGGAAATTGACCGCGTCCAGGGTCGACCGGCCAGTCCGGAACCCGAACTGCCGGTCTGACAACTGCGGGCCCTCCTCCCGCAGGTGCACACGTATACGGTGCGCAATGATGCGTTCGAGTGACTTCTCTGCCTCGTCCAATAGGACGATTGGTCGATGGACGGAGGACGAGTGCTTAAGGGCCACGGGTATGGCCCTTGCCGGGACTCCGTCTGGTCCTGGGGCTTTCTTACACGCCCGGAGACGGTCCACCACCATCATCCATTCATCCTGGTTGATCCGCGGGGCTTGCTGCTCCCTTTGCTCCTCCGAGGGGGCTGACATACTCGGGGGAGCAAAGTCCAGCGCCGGCGGGAAGAGCACCTCCAGCACCCGGTTGAGGAGTTCCGGCTCCATTAAATCCATGGGGGGTGCGCGCTTCATTTTATTCCTTATCATTTTTTAAGGACGCCCCCATGGATTCCTGTCCAGCGTGGCCAGGAACTCCTCGTATGCCACATCCTTAGCCTTGGAAATGGCCGAATGGAGCGCTTCGACCAACGGGCTGCACTCATGCGCCCGTCTGCAGATGTCAGCGGTCAGACCGTCTTCCCCCGGGGACTTCTTGGGGTCCATGTGGTGGAAGACCTCGTCCACCTCCTGGGTGGTAAAAGTGGGGTGGGAGCCCCTGCGGAAGCAGTGTTGGTCTCCGCCTGGCTCTGAAGGCTGCTAAAGACGCAACGATTTTTTAAAAGCGCCGACAAACTTAAGAAAAAAGCCGTGTGCGCCTATAGCAAAAAAATAGCAATGTTGCCAAAGTTAGGTTACCGAATAACTTTTGAATGGTGAGTCCAAAAATTATTCGGTAAACTGCAAACGGTAGTGCTACCTTTACGCTCTCTATCTCCTAAAAATTAATTATGAACTTTGAAAAATTTAAGATGAAACTTTTGAAATCTAACCGACCGCAAAACTAAAAGAGTTTTATGGCAGTACATTCGAAATATTATAAACGGGATGTGAACCGCGATTACCTTTATTGAGCTCCCGATATTTCGATACAGTTGCATGTATCATGATCACGGGTAGACTGAAGAAATTGCGGGTGGATGTTATTGTTGGGTAGACCGAGCTCTGTCTACCCTCATTCTTGCGCGTCGACTGCGTGCACTCTCGTTACCACTGGAACCATTCTCACTCGAAACTCGATTCAAACACACTACACTCACAGTGTCACTTCGCCCACCCGAAATTGATTTTGGACGAGAATTATATAAGGAAATCACCGGATTCCAGATATTCGACAATTTAAACCCATCCTCACGATTAAAATTTTTATGTTTATGGATTTCAACCGCTTCCCTCACCAGTCTCGGTATATAGTGGCGTTCTGTCGAAATGATCTTAGGGCTGTGCAGCTCAATCCAGTGATTTGTTCCCGACTCAATAAGATGTTCAGCAATAGCGGATTTGCGCGTGTCATTATTTTTGACTGCAGTGATGTGCTCTTTAATTCTACAGGCGATCGTACGTTTGGTCTGCCCTATGTACGAACTACCACAACTGCAATCAACCTTATACACACCAGGTTTTTCCAGGGGAAAATTGTCTTTGGGAGACCTCAGAAGTTGTGAAATTTTCCTATGAGGGGTGAAGATAGTTCTCACAGAGTACTTATCTAGTATTTTAGAGATCTTATCTGTCACCCCTTTTACAAACGGCATAAACGCTGGCTGTCTTGAAACACAGTGAGTAAGGCGCTTTGTATTCCTTCTTCGACTATAGGTGCTTGTATTATAACCGTTCATTCTCAAGACTCTTTGCACATGGTTCAACTCCTGTTCAAGATGCTGCTCGTCACAGAGTGCATGTGCCCGATTAGTCAAAGATGTCACAACTGAGCTTAAATGCCTAGGATGATGGTGCGAGCTTGCATGTAAATACCGGTCAGTATGGGTGGGTTTCCTGTACACTGAATGGCTCAACCTTCCGTCATCTCTGACTTTCAGGCTTACATCAAGAAATGCTAGACCCCTTTCCTGTTCCATTTCTAGCGTGAAAGTCATCGACCGATGAGTATTATTGAGATGGCCCAAAATAAGTTCAGTTTCACGTTTTCCACCCTTAATCACACAAAAGACATCGTCCACATACCTCTTCCAGATCTTTATGGGAAACGGTGGTTGAGTAATAGCCAACCGCTCAAAGTGCTCCATCCAAATATTTGCCACAACCGGAGCTACTGGACTACCCATTGCTACGCCCTCAATTTGTAGGTAGTATTGCCCTCGAAATAGAAAATACCCAGTGGTGAGACAGTGTTCAAGGAGCTTTACATACTCAGCAGGGATGTTATTTTGCTGGATCAGGTTTTTTACCACTTCAATACTATCCGCAACAGGCACATTCGTAAACAACGACTCAACGTCAAAACTGACCATAACTTCGTCTGGTTCAACTGAAATATGCTGGATAATCTCAATCAAATGGCGTGAGTCCTTCACATAGGAGTCTGTATGCCCGACAAGCTTCTGCAGTACACCAGCAACATGTTTCGCTAGGTCATAGGTAGGGGAGTCTATCTGACTAACAATAGGTCGTAAAGGTGTGTTAACTTTGTGAATCTTGGGTAAACCGTAAATTTTTGGCGGAAGTATGTTTCTTGGCCGCAAAAGAAACTTCACAGTATCATCCCCTAATGCTTGATGACAGTCCTGAACCAGCGTGCGAGTAGCACGATTATAACGGGCAGTAGGGTTAAAATCAACCTTTTTGTACGTAGCTTCATCATTAAGCAGTACTCGGATCTTGCCCTCATAGTCAGAGACATTCATTATGACCGTGGCATTGCCTTTATCCGCCTTTAGAGTTAAAATATCAGGATCAGAACGCAGGCCACGAAGAGCCTCCCATTCCTCTTTACTCATATTACACTGAGGGGGTTTTGAATGCCTAAGAACTACTGCGACATCTTGCCGTAATGAATCCGCGTCATTAGGTGGGATCTTGTTACGTCTTATCACCTCCTCCATGCCACCAATAATATCCTCATAAGGAACACGCTTGGGAGTGGGAGCGAAATTCAAACCCTTCCTGAGCACCTCAAGTGTTGAATCTGTCTGAGCTAGACAAATTAATAACAGTGCGAGCTGCAAGTGAGTTATCGTAGTAGTCTGCGCTACCCAATCGTTTCGCGACTAACTTTTCGAATTTACGTTGCTGTTTATTAGCGCTTAATTCACGTGACCTTTGAGCACTCAAATACGTAATTCTGTCACATACCTCAAAATCCTCGCGAGACAATATCCTACCACACTCCAGATGTATTTCATACAACTCACACTGCACCTTATCCAGTAGATAACGACTATTACGAATGCTTTTACGTAGTAACGCGGTTCACATCCCGTTTATAATATTTCGAATGAACTTAACCGTGAATCATTAAAAACTCTTTATGGCAGTAATTTCAAAAAATAATTTTGAGAGTACTAGAGAAGCTAGAGACTCGGAAAAAACACCAAAAAATCGACTGACTAACGCAAAAAGCGACTAGAAAAAAAGATTTGCAAAAAAGCAACGGCAAACAGTAATAAATTTGAGCGATTTAGAAATAGGTGACCTCCAAGACAGCTCAAATTTTTTCTTAGACACAAACAAGAATTTGACAAAAAAAACACAAAAAAACAATTTTTGGAATTGTCCCTTGCAGGCATATTAACTCTACAGTGATTTTTGGAAATTGAAAATATGGTGTTATAGATTATAGCCTATTTAATTCTGAATCTTATAAGACAGAAGTATCGAAAACTTGCCAGCAACTCAAGACGTTCTAAAGCAACATTTCCTTCGAGCTGTATACCAAAGAGGACCATGTATGATATCAAATCTTACAATCCCATCAAAACCTGCCATATCCTTCTAAATTGGGATGGTACACAGAAAATCAAACGTGGAAACCGGTGTGGACCACGATACCGTCTTCGAGACAGAGATCAATCGACGAATCCAACTCGAATGGGCAGCGTTTGGGAAACTCCGCATCCGCAATGTTTGTCTGTAGATAAATTCCTTAGTTCCTTAAGACGAAATCATTAACCAATGTGTGTTGCCAGTGATTACTTATTGATCCGAGATATGGTGCTTCCAGTGCTTCACTATAGGCCTTATAAATAGGCTCAGAGTTGTTAAGCGAGCTATGGAGACAGCTAAGCTTGGGGTTTCTCTACGGGATCGAATTAAAAATGAGGAGATACGTAGAAGTAAAACGGTCACCGACATAGCCAAGCGAATTATCTCGTAGAAGTGGCAATGTGCAAGCCATATAGCACGGAGAACAGATGGTCATTGGGGCCGAGAGGTTCTCGATTGGAGACCGCGGATTGACAAGCGCAGCTTACGACGACCACCAACGAGATGAACGGATTACCTAGTTAAAGTTGCGGTTTCACAGTGGATGCAAGCCGCTTCCAACCGAGGCAACTGGAGGTCATTGGGGGAGGCTTGTCCAATAGTGGATGTCCTGCGGCTGATTTGATGATGACAATGATAATGAAATGCAAATTAACATGTGCAAATAGAAGGTGCAACTGTATCAAAAGACAGTTAAAATGTACAAATCTTTGCGGGTGCGGTGGCACATGAATGAGTTCAGTGCAATAAGAACAATTTTAATACAGCTTTCGAATTTTTAATTATAGTGACTATCGGGAGTTTCCCGACTATCGTGGGAGTCTCTAAGTACGTCTTCATGTCTGTAGAAAAAGGTGAACCCAGGTATGCCAAATAACCGTTTTATTTTTTTTGACAAACTTTTAAATTAGAAGTGGTCATTCAAGTAATACGTTTTAGATTCAGAATTAAATAGGCTATAACATCATATTTTTTAATTACCAAAAATCGCTGTAGTATCACAGAATAAGTAATAGGTAGTATGCCTGTAAGAAACCAATTTTTTATTTTATTTTTTGCGATTTTCACTTTTTTCTGCTATTTCATGTTTTTTTCTATGGTACCTAAGGTAAAAAGTTTGTTCCAGAAATGGATTTCCCGTCCTTAAATTACACGAGGATGATACTAAACTTGCCCTAGTAGCTTTAAGTGGACAATAACCGGGCTCCAAGCAGGTGAAACTAGGATTGCCAAAGAACCTTAAAATTTTATTGATATATAGGTACTCTTTCTTCAGAAATGGTTATTTTTAGATTTTAAATTAAATAGGCTATATCATCATAATTTTTAATTACTAAAAATCGGTGTAATATGCGTGTAAGAGAACAATTTCTAAATATATTTTTTTTGCCCATTTCTGGTTTTTTTTCTATGGTAAAAAGTTTGTTCGAGAAATGGCTTCCCCATCCTCAAATTATACGAGAATGATGCCCTACTCGTAGTAGCTATAAATGCACAGTAACCGGGCTCCAAGAAGGTGAAACTAGGATTGCCAAACACCGGTTTTTATTTTTGTTGACATACTTTTTCTTCAGAAATGGTTATTTAAGTAATACTTTTTAGATTCAAGATTTAATAGGCCACATCTTCATATTTTTTAATTTTACCAAAAATCGGTGTAATGATGCGTGTAAAAGAACAATTTCTAATTTTTTTTTGTTGAAATTTTTTTGTTTTTTTGTCTATGGTAAGGTAAAAAAATTGTTCCAGAAATGGATTCTCCATCCTTAAGTTGTACGAAAACGATACCAAACTTGCCCTAGTAGCTATAAGTGGATAGTAACTGGGCTCCAAACAGGGGAAAACAAAACTGCCAAAGGTTTTTTTTTTGACAAACTTTTTACTAAGAAGTGGTTATTCAAGTAATACTTTTAAGATTTAAGATTAAATAGACTATAACGTCATATTTTTTAATTACCAAAAATCGCCGTAGTATACCTGTAAGAAAACAATTTCAAATTAAAATACATTTTTTTGTTTTTTTTTTTTATTTTTTCAATTTCTTGTTTTTTTTCTATGGTTAGGTAAAAATTTTGTTCCAGAAATGGATTGACCATCCTTAAATTATACGAAAATGATACCAAACTTGCCCTAGTAGCTATCAGAGATGCGACAACATTACCAGTCAAACAAAATTAACGATAAATGAACGATTCACTAACGTTTGACCTAAAAATTATTGTCATAATGATCATTTGACAAACTTTAAATATCTGATAAACCGTAAACTTTTTTAAAAACTTATAAAACAAACCTAACCTAACCTAATGTGGGCCACGCATAAAGGTTTTTCGATATTTTAAAAAGTTCACGGTTTATCAGATATAATTTTTTTTTTTAATAATTTCTGTCTGTCTGTATAAGTAACCAATATAAAATGACCTCACACTGCCTACATTTTGCTTAAGAGCAGGGCTCTGCTAACACCGAATTTTTTAATAACTTGGCGAATTTGTACGGAACCCTCGGTGCGCGGCTCCGACTCGCACTTGGCCGGTTTTTTTTCTTCTTTGGTCAGAGTGCGCGCCTTATGTCTGACTAGTGAGGTGCCATTTGGCTCGGCATTGTATCTCTATTCTATTTCTCATGATAAATACCTCAAATAAATATAAATCATTCGATCTGGTAAAAAGGGATTTTGAAAAAGTATTTTGAAAATACCTATTTTGCATTTAGCATTTGAAATACAAAACGCAAAACTATTTGGTATTTAGCATTTGAAATAGTAAATCTGAAAAGTATTTTGCATTTTGTATTTAAATACTTGTTCGAAACCATTTTGTACATCTCTGGTAGCTATAAGTGGACAGTAAACGAGGTCCAACTGCAACGCCAGAGATTCAAACTCCCCCCCCCCCCTCCCCTGGCTGCCAGCAGGGGGTAACTTTAGGCCTCCAGGGCTAAACCTGCTCAGAATGACCTAAGGAACAATCGAGCCAAGTGTCGTCTTCCGAGACAAAAGTGCAAGGTTTCGGGAAAAGTTGTCCCAGCTAATACATTGGAAGTAAAATAAGTTTTTTTTTTTATATTTAATTACAAAATTTACTTAACACAACACAACATAAAGAACATAAATAAAAGCTTGTAAGTAAATATATTATTTAATTAATCATATAATACAGAAACACTGATTCATTCACTGCAAATTGTAACTTTGTAATCCTATATCCCATCATAATAATAGGAATGGAACAATATTATTGTCCCATGATATTTATTTATTTTACATGTTTATATGGGATTACAAAATTATTTATGCAGTAGAAAACTGGACCGAAATTGCGAAATATTTTAGTTTTTTATTGGTTTTATTCTAAATTTGAAGTTTCTATGTTTGCTAGAAGTACCTTAAACTTTTGATGTTCGTTTAGTCAGTCAGTCAGTCAGTGAGTGACAAAATTAAGTATTTTGACTAGTTACCTCTGGATATAATTCTTAAACTACTTTACTTTACTACTAGTTACTAGTTTTATGCACAACGAAGTTAAAGGGGGGTCGAAAATGGCCTGAACTGCTTCGAGAAAAGGATGGTACGGCCGTGCCTTTTTTTTTGCTCGACTTGGCAAGGGCACTGCCGTGCCCCCAGATTTTAAAGAATCAAGTAAAATCAATAAAAAAGAAAACTGTTGTTATTATTTTACTACAAGACATACTTTTCATAACGGTTTTAAGAGGCTGACAACACCTAATTTTGTTGAAATTGATGTTATTTAAGCACTTTTTTAAGAAAAACTACACACAAAAAAAATACAAAAAAAAATAATGTTAATTTTCATCATATTTCAAACACGCTAGACGAACTCGATTTTTTTTTTTTTTTTTTTTTTTTTTTTTATGCGAATAGGAAGGCAAACGAGCAAGTGGGTCACCTGATGGTAAGCGATCACCACTGCCCATAGACACTCGCAACCCCGGAGGGATCGCAGATGCGTTGCCAACCTAGAGGGCTAAGATGAAATGCCTCTTGTGCCCGTTATTTCCCCGGCTGTCTTACTCTCCACACCGGAACACAGCAGTGCAAGCACTGCTGCTTAGCGGCAGGATTAGCGAGTAAGATGGTGGTAGCTATCCGGACGGACCTTGCACAAGGCCCTACCACCCGCAAAATATATACATAACTGAACAAAATCGGCTCGATAGAAAATAATTGCAAAGATTGGTCTTAAAATCATCATTAAACGGTTCTATGTCTTTATTTTTTCGACGTATGGGTCTGCAATAAAAAACATGAAGTCAACATATTCATACCTACACGGCTAACGAGTCATATTTCACAAATAATCCATACTTTTTTTTATTTCTTCTTATTTGTGTCTTATTTGCAAGATTTTAGACGCGCGCCATGCTGCCGGAATAGTTTCTTCTCTTTCACTCACAGGCACGCGAACCGTATGTGTGAAGAGTGGCGCTGCACAAGGTCATTTGCTGTTGACAGCGCCTTAACAGAAGAAAATAGTCGAAGAACAATGCTTTTTTTTTCAAGTTATTGATGTCGATGAAAAATAATAATCTAGTAGTGTGTGCAGCACAAAAAAAAGCAAAAAAGCCGTGGTAGCCTAGTGGTTTGACCTGTAGCCTCTCAAGCAGAGGGTCGTGGGTTCGAATCCCGGGCTCGCACCTCTGAGTTTTTCGGAATTTATGTGCGATATCTCATTTGAAATTTACCATGAGCTTTTCGGTGAAGGAAAACATCGTGAGGAAACCTACACACAACTGCGAAGAAATTCAATGGTGTGTGTGAAGTTCCCAATCCGCACTGGGCCCGCGTGGGAACTACAGCCCAAGCCCTCTCATTCTGAGAGGAGGCCTGTGCCCAGCAGTGGGACGTATATAGGCTGGAGAGAGAGAGAGAGAGAGAGAGAGAGTGTGCAGCACATCCCTTTTTGTTGCTCATGTTGGCAGCAGTGCTGTCATCAACGGCTGTCATCAAGCTGTCATAACTTTTGTCTTGTTGGTACTGCAGTCTGGCCTACGTTTCATACTATAGTCTGGCAGATAAACCACTGCAGCCAGATGACACTTTCAGTGTTGTCAGTTTTTGGCAAATATTAAATAGTGATGTGACTTAGTGAGTGAATGAAAGAATGAACGATGTAATGAAATTAATTTGCGTCATAAATGAGAATTTTCAAAGCGTATTTTAATAAAATGGTTGTTCAATAAGGTTTTTTTGGATGTTTTCTAGTCAGTAGTGTAAGAGCGCGATTTGGAAATGTGCGGAAGCATGTCAAATTAGTTACCAGTTTTCAACTCATTCCCCATTTTGCCATAAATAGAACAACAATTATCACATTAATATTTTTTTCTACCTTTGTACTTTTACTTAAAAACCTAAATTATTCCGAATCAGTTTCACTGCTGCTGTCACTATTTACGTGTATTACAAAGTCATTGCACATTTTATCGACTATGTTAATATGAACCTTGAATGCCTCAAAAGTATCGCGCTTATTTTGAAATATACCAAACTACGAATGTGACATTCATAAAATATTTCGTTCGTTCAATAATCAAATCATTCATTACGTGACCTTAGTCGAGCACTAGTGAAATAAATGTGGTATCATTATTTCGTAAAATGACATTTGGAAGTGTCATCTGGCTGCAGTGGTTTAGCTGCCAGACTATACTCAGAAGTGACTCAGAATGTCAAGTCAATATAATGGAACTCCCGTCCCTTGAAACGAAGTGATTATATTATTATTCTCTTTGATTTTCTCTACCCCCACCATGTATGCACTTCGCACGTTCCCAATAGACGCCAGTTCAACGCTAGGCAACAATCAGCTGTCATAATAAATCTGAGCATTGAAGTGGAGACTGTATGGTATCATCATTCCTTTGTCTTTTTGCGAAGGTGTCACTTTAATAAAAACTAAACGTCAAAACGTCTTTGTCACCAGTGTTGCCAGATCTACTGATTTAGCAGTAGATCTACCTGATTTTAAAAAAATCTACTGATCTACTGCTGGGAACGTTATTATTTAAGAAATCTACCTGCTTTTTCCAAATCAGATCGGATCATGTAGTTTTTGTTGTCGTATCGTGTCATAACACGACATTAAGGTTTTGTGAATTTGTGGTTTTTTTATCTGTAGTCCTGAGGCCGCTCTGACATGACAGGGCGAGACAGAGACACTCCGAACCATGCGTGCCGTCCTCTATAACTTTAATAACTATATTGTAAGTGCGACGGGGATAGCACGCACCACAGAATCTAACTAATATTATAAATGCGAAAGTATGGATGGATGGATGGATGTTTGTTTGTTACTCAATCACGCCAGAACGGCCCAACGGATCTGGGTGAAATTCGGCACATAGATCGAGAAAAGTCTGGAATAGCACATAGGCTACTTTTTATCCCGGAAAATTGCGTAGTTCCCGCGGGATAGCGATAAACGAATTCTTTGCAGACGAAGTCGCTGGCAACAGCTAGTACATACATAATAATAATAGTAGTACAAGCTACTACAGCAAAAAAAAAAGGAAATCATTGACTCAGATTAACTTATGTAAGTACAGTAGGTAAATGTTTACATGAATATGTGTATTTATATGTTCTAATGTCTTATATTATACTTATAATTCAAGCTAAATTCTATTTAACCTCTTGTGGGTATTAATTTTATAATCTACTGATTTTTTCCTCTATCTACTGCTAAAACTTTAATTTTTCTACTGAATACTTCAGATTCCATCTGGCAACACTGTTTGTCACTGTCTGATTGCTCTGATTGTATTGTATTTTTGTGTTGATGTGAATTTTATTTATTTTAAACGTTCGATTTAATTACTTTCTCGATTATCGTTAAGTAATTATTGTTTTATGTGTCGTGGAGTCCGTGATAAACCAAGTTAATGTGACATTATAGATCGGAGTCAGTGAATAACGAACTAATGATGGGAATTTTCGGTAATTCCTCGCCTTTCGACCAAGATGTCGGTACGTGTTTTCCTAATTATTCATACTAAGCAATATTGAGCGTGGCACGAATCGGAGGCGGCAGGTCGTCGTGCTATTGCACAATGTTGATCCGCTTTGCATTGTCCTCCAGCTCCAATATTTGTCATCTGAATCTGCAATAATATGGCATAAGTAGTTTGTCTGTCATGAATTGCGTGTCGTGAGTCATTCACTGACAGATAGGACTTATCTGTACGATCAGTGAACGTATATAACTCTGGAAGCAGTCTCTTCATACAACCTACCGTTCATTATTGGCGCAAAAACTCACACAGATAGGTATGAAGTACACACACACACAAGCAAATTATCAATGCATTAAAAAATTACGTTAATACTAATAAATCTAGGTCGGTATTAGAATGTACTTCAGAAGTTGTGACTTTTTGAAAATAAGTACGTAAAAGCTCAATGATTTGAGCTGCGTCGGGTCACATGTCCGGCCATGCGCAGAAAGCGCACTCGCTTGACACGATTGGTTCTCGGCGTGACAGATTAATGCTAATTGGTTCACACGTCTGCTGCAATGTCACAAGATTGTCAGAGTGTCTTTGAAGCACGGACGATGTTATGCACTAGAGGACCAGTCATGAATCAAAATATTGTAATTTTGCACTGAGTATATATAATTACAATCCCGTAGCCCAATGCACAACGGTATAAATTCAGTAAGCTGAATTGTCACTCGCTTTCGCCTACTTCTTCAGCGCGCTCAACTACCTAGTTCGTTAAGTGTATTCATAGTAGCTTACATAATTACCTGATTACCTGGTTACCTGATGGTATTTAAGTAATCACCGCCACCCATGGACATCTGCAACACGGGAGGCTTGTAGATACGTTGCCAGCCTAGAGGACTGATATAGTACATATACCTCATGTGCCAGTAATTTTAGCGCAAGCGCCGCTGCTTCGGGGCAGGATTACCGAGTAAGATCTCGGTATTGGTAGCGATCTGGATGGACCCTGCTTGATGTCCTACCACCCGCAACGAACGAAATTACGTAAGTTCGGTTCCTAAACGTATTATAATAGGACTTTGATATGGGTGTAGATAAAATTAATAAAATAAATATCATCAGAATATTTATTATAATTACGTTAAACACATTGCAATAGCAACATACATTTCAAAAGAAACGAAAACGTATGCGAAAAGCCTTGAGATTCGGTTCAAATCCCGCTGGCGCATCCCGAAAGACTTTTTCGCTTGTATTGAAATTTAACTTTCAAGTAAGAACGTCACTGCTATGTCCACAGCTTGAACAGAAGATCTGGAAAAAAAAAACCGTGATAAGTAGTCACCCAATTTCCTGTTTCTCTAATTGGACATCCCTTACCTATCTATTTATCTCTACGACTCGGGGTCTTTCGGGAATTTAAAACAAAAAAAAGCGACATGAGAAAGGCATAATTATCGGTCTTATGAATTTTAAGGCAATGCCTGCTAATATCGAGGAACAGTAACTTAATTAAAAATGGAAAATAAATAGCTGGTGTTTAAAGGTAAGTTACAATCTCGTTTTCAGATTAAAAAAAATTACCTTAAAATTTCTTAAAAATCTCTGCACGCCACTGCAGGCACTGACTGCTATTGTAAAAATACCAGCCCAAGAAAATGCGAAATTAAAACCCAAATTTGTTTGTAATCAATAATTATTTTGTCCTAGAAAAATAGTTACTAATAGTAAAATGCGCTACGACATTATGCATAATAACATCCCTCTAGTAAAAAAGCGATTTGTGATTTTTCAAGTAAACAGTGTACTTACATGTGAAGAGTGATTCCAGTACTCTTGGGACAGTGATCCTGTTGATTCCTGCACCACCTCACCACACATGAAGGCATGTTTTAATATAAAAGTTAGTTTAATGTAATAAAAAACCCGTGTGACACGACTGACAGGCGTCCGCCGTGCGCACTGATCGCGCTGCCGCACTAGTTTTTCAGGCCCCGCCCACCGCGGACTAGTTTACGTGGTGCTATTTTGAAGCGTCAGAAATGCTTCCAGAGTTATATACGTTCACTGTGTACGATAGAATAGTTTTGGATCCATTGTAAATACATTGTTTTCCTAGCATAACAATGCAACCAAACACAATGAGGGTTGACTTAAAAATATGCTCCCTGTCAACTGCAACAAAGAAATGATCATGATCATACTTGAGGCTTAGTAATGCTTTATATCAGCCTAAAGGTTGAAAAATAATTGGCTTCCAGTGCAGGTATATTTGGAGGGTCATCTTAGGGTCACTTGACAACTGATCAAATATATATACCTATGGAAAATAAACACCATTAAAAAATACTTAACATTCATGATCTGGTTTTACATGACTGTCATAAGAACCAGAACATAAAAACGGTGAATTCATGTTGAGAAGGTTCATTCGAGGGCATATATATTGATACAGCCCACAATTGAATAACTACTTTGCTATCTCCGCGATATAGTGAATTCAAGTCGTGGAAAACAAGTAGACTCATAATATATGTGTCACCGACCTTATTGTTTGTGGTATAGAGGTGCATAGATGTTTTTGTCGTCTTGGTAGGTAGCAAACATATTTATGTCCTTGACTGTACATTTTGCTAAAAGATAAACTATTATTAAAGGACCTGTAGGCTTATTGTCTAACTCGCTTGCAATCACCATCATGTTCATTTTGACTGTTGTTGTATGAATGTGACAGCTAGCTGATTCCGATGCCTATTGTCAGCCCATATTATTATGTGAACTGTCAAAATGAACACGATGGTGATTGCGAGTGAGTTAGACAATAAGGCTACAGGTGTTGAAATGAACTAAAAATCAACAAAGCTGAGAGTTAAGTCGTTAAAAAGGTTTGCTTATCTATTTTATTTGGGCACAAAGTCGAATTCTGTTGTATAACTAAGATAATACATATTATAATCAATGTAAGTTTAGAGTAACTACAGGACAAAATTACCTATCATACCTTTTTACTTGTGAGGACGCTATTCTTTTGTTTTTGAAGTGAAAACTTCTTTAGGGGCGCTGAGCACTTTTTTTTGTTGCCTGCTGTCATTTGATGGTCAGTAGTGTATGTGCTTTTATTTAACCCCCACCTCCAAAAGACAGGTGTTATAAGTAAGGTGGTCACACTCACACGGAGTTCGATTTTGACTTGGTTGTTTTTTTTTTTTTAATCTTATATTTTAAAGAGGCTTTAGTACACAGGGGTGACTATGTCAGCCTCATGGGAGGACTCAAGAGGATCGGAGATCAACATTCATGCAGCATCCCTTTCCCCAGAGTCAGATGCTCTGGTTATGAAGGAATGCTGCACAAATTTATATATCCTAAGAGCTTTATTCGACGAAGGTCAAGCCAGCAAAACGTTTACTCCACCATTATGCATGTTTAGGTTCTCCAGGTACTTCTCTCTAGCATGCTTAAACCGGTCACATTCCACCAGAATATGGATTAAATCGTCAGTTTTATTACAAACCTCGCACATTATTGTTTGAGACACTCTCATCATGTTCAAAAACGAATTTGATGGAATGTGACCAGATCTAACTCTCAATGCTACTACAAGCACGTCCCTGGAGAGGCTGGCATGTAAAAACCAGGGAACCCAAAAAACTTTGTTCTGGATGGTGCTATACCAAATACCCTTCGTTACGAATGCAGCATCCAAGATCCTCTGCCACTGCTTCCCAGTTTCTTTTCTAGCCGCCGTCATAAGCTCTGTCCCATAAGGCTGACATTGGACCGGAGTACCATTTGTGACCGCCTCATTAGCCAACCTGTCTGCCCGCTCATTACCCATCACTCCTACATGAGATGGTATCCACTGCAGGATTATCTCCTTTTGCTCAGAATGCAAGGAATGTACGAGTTTTAGTATAAAAAATAAATAAAAAATAAAATAAAATGAGTTTATTATTATAGCATAGGCTATCGGCATACCTCGGAAGCCTGAGACACACCGAGCCAGATGTTGGAGAGCACTTCTCGAATCCGATAGTATGACAACTTTTTCTTTTTCATTTGTTCCAATATAACTTGGTTGTTAAAGCTAATTTTGTTATGAATGTTCCAGTAAACTATTATTTGAGGTTACAGATTATTTTGCATGACACGTTAACTATTGATGAATTAACTGTCGGCCAAGAATTTTTTTAAACGTAAATTGAACATTATTTTAGTTTAAAAAAAAAAGTTTCAAATAATTTTGTTTTTAAATAAAAACAAAATGATTTGAAATATCAAATGAATCAAGAAATTTTTATTTCTTAATTTTTATGTTTACTTTTACGGTTTTACCGTTAGAAATTTAATTTCTAAACGACACTGAAAATTAGAACACATAGAAAAATCCGAAAAGTAAAGCTATGGCCGGGAATCGAACCCGGGTCCTCGTCATTCCGTGACGCGTGCTATACCCCTACACCACCCATAGCAGGTGAGTAAGCGTTCGAATTTTTCTATCTATTACTAACTGTCACGTGACCTTGTTACTATGCGATTATTTGTCGCGAAGCGTCATCTATTTGAATGATGTGTCTGTACGACACAATTACAAACTCCCGTGGAACATCTACTGCTCACCAGGGACGAGGGATGGCGCTGTTTTTCAAATGATAGGAAATATCAAATGAATCAAGAAATTTTTATTTCTTAATTTTTATGTTTACTTTTACGGTTTTACCGTTAGAAATTTAATTTCTAAACGACACTGAAAATTAGAACACATAGAAATATCCGAAAAGTAAAGCTATGGCCGGGAATCGAACCCGGGTCCTCGTCATTCCGTGACGCGTGCTATACCCCTACACCACCCATAGCAGGTAATAGATAGAAAAATTCGAACGCTTACTCACCTGCTATGGGTGGTGTAGGGGTATAGCACGCGTCACGGAATGACGAGGACCCGGGTTCGATTCCCGGCCATAGCTTTACTTTTCGGATTTTTCTATGTGTTCTAATTTTCAGTGTCGTTTAGAAATTAAATTTCTAACGGTAAAACCGTAAAAGTAAACATAAAAATTAAGAAATAAAAATTTCTTGATTCATTTGATATTTCCTATCATTTGAAAAACAGCGCCATCCCTCGTCCCTGGTGAGCAGTAGATGTTCCACGGGAGTTTGTAATTGTGTCGTACAGACACATCATTCAAATAGATGACGCTTCGCGACAAATAATCGCATAGTAACAAGGTCACGTGACAGTTAGTAATAGATAGAAAAATTCGAACGCTTACTCACCTGCTATGGGTGGTGTAGGGGTATAGCACGCGTCACGGAATGACGAGGACCCGGGTTCGATTCCCGGCCATAGCTTTACTTTTCGGATTTTTCTATGTGTTCTAATTTTCAGTGTCGTTTAGAAATTAAATTTCTAACGGTAAAACCGTAAAAGTAAACATAAAAATTAAGAAATAAAAATTTCTTGATTCATTTGATATTTCCTATCATTTGAAAAACAGCGCCATCCCTCGTCCCTGGTGAGCAGTAGATGTTCCACGGGAGTTTGTAATTGTGTCGTACAGACACATCATTCAAATAGATGACGCTTCGCGACAAATAATCGCATAGTAACAAGGTCACGTGACAGTTAGTAATAGATAGAAAAATTCGAACGCTTACTCACCTGCTATGGGTGGTGTAGGGGTATAGCACGCGTCACGGAATGACGAGGACCCGGGTTCGATTCCCGGCCATAGCTTTACTTTTCGGATTTTTCTATGTGTTCTAATTTTCAGTGTCGTTTAGAAATTAAAATGATTTGAAACTTTTTTTTTATTTATTTGAAAAAATGCAAAACTCAAAATTCATACTTTAATTGCAAATACTTAGGTTGCCAAGGGCTCTTTTACATGTCTTTTTTTTAAACTACCAGCGCATTCAGAAATACCATCATTGCCAAGAAGAATGCACCGCAAGAAACATGGAAGAAAGTAATTTTTTTTTAATAAAATACACTGTAAAATACTTAATTTCTACTTAACTTATAAAAGGGAAAAATTTCTACTTAATTTATAAAAGGGATGTATTTATTTTGCTACCCTTACCGAGTGAGTGCCATGATGTTTGAACGTTGATATCAATGTTTAGTTATGAGCAGAGATGCGATTTATTTGAAATACTTCTATTTAAAATGCAAAATAATTTTTTTGTATGTTGCATTTAAAGGCCTTTTAGTAAAAAGCATTTTGTATTTTATTTTAAATACCTTTCGAGATGTATTTTGCATTTTTAATAGTCATTTCAAAATGCAAAATACTTTGTGATTAAGTTTAGCCATTATTACCAGTCAAACAAAATGAAATGAACGAATGACTCTTGTATTGCCGACTTTGACCGATAGAGGCGCCTGCTAGCCATGCATGCCCTTTTTTTCTTCTTTGGTCAGTGACTATTATTATTATTAATAACATAACAGAATAACAGAACAGTGACATAGTCACCATTGGTGCACTCAAGCCTCGTTAAAATTTTAGATTAAAAAAATAAAATAAAAAATAACAGAATTTATTGATACGCATACTGATAAATATGACCAAAATATCATGCATAAGGTGCCATTTGGCTCGGCATTGTATCTCTATTAATAAAAATATCATTCGATTTGGTCAAAAGGTATTTTATTTTGAAAATTTACCATTTGAAATACAAAACTCAAAACTATTTGGTATTTTGCATTTGAAATAGTAAATCTGAAAAGTATTTTACGTTTTGTATTTAAATGCTTTTTAAAACCAGTTTGTACATCTCTGGTTATGAGTTTGACATCAATGTCTGTGTGTGTCGTGTGTCTGTATCTGTGTGTGGCACTGTAGCAGTAGCACTCGTATGGATTATATTCAAAAGCCAGTTTTTTTGCGGTGGGTCTTGGCTATCTTTGGTAAAAATTGGTCCAGTACTTTGAGCTCTTTTCTTTGCCTTTTTTTTGTTTGCATTGTTTTTTTGTTTATTTACTCGATTAAAGCGGGGGGGGGGGGGGGGGGGTCTAAATTTTTGTAATCTTCAAGTAAAACACAGTCTTTCACAGATCACACTTTCTCTGTCTAACTAAAATCTGAATATCTCAGTTTGCAATGGAATGTTCATTAACTTAGTTGATGGTGTTTTGTTTATTTAATAGCAGTATTAACTGTTTAGCTAAGTCTGTGGTTTTTGTTGCACTTCAAAAAGTGGCCTACAGTACTTTGATCAGTGATAACCTAGCCTAGTAACCACTAGGCCAGAGGTTCCCAAACTCTTTTGTTCCATAGACCACTTTCAAAATTTTGCTGGATCCGGTGGACCCCCTGCAGCTACATTACCACTAATTTCTAAACTAAATCTCGAAAAAAAAAAATTAAGATTAGCTCTATCTATGGAAACTTGCGTTGTTGCTGAGTTTCAACGACAACGAAAAAATTTCGAAAAAATAGGTTAAAATTGATTGCTTGATAGGGTTAATTATTTGAAAATAAAGTCGACTAAACAAATTTTCAATTAAATTTAATTTTTGTGCTGTGAGTGACTCCATCCTAATTTACTTTCTTGAAATCTACAATGACTCACAGCACAAGAACCAATCAATTCTCACAAATTTTATTCAGAAAACGTCCCATTCGGAGTGGTAAAAATAAATATAGTATATTTCCGTGTGTCTCGACGCTTTGTACTGAATATGGAAAATGCAAGTTTTACAAGTAACAGTTGCTGAGCTTCTTAAAATATTATCTGCCTATGGCCTATAAGGCATATTGATAGGAGAAGTCAAGCCAACATTTTAGTTCTTCACTATCGACCAAATTAATTTTCATGCACCCCCGCTTGCGATTGTGGACTCCCATTTTTGGTCACGCCCAACGTAGACCCCCGTCGAGTCTTCCGTGGGCCCCTGGGGGGCTACTCCGAAATTCGATTTTCGAAGTTCGTGTCACGTCGTCCCTCTCACTCTCAAATTAATAACTATTAGTAAGAACGGAACGGCACGAAACGAACTTCGAAAATCGAATTTCGGAGTACAAGACCTGGGGGTCCACCTGGACCACTTTGGGAACTACTGCACTAGGCTGTCCGGCCGTCGATAGGGATTGAGACACCAGTGAAACCTACCCATGCCATTGCCGGTATCGTACAGTCAAGGGCATAAATGGGTATGGCCGCCAAAAATTGTACATTTGAGAAAAAGTCAGTGTCCCACCCACTTAAATTATTATAACTTTCATGTATTTTTGTTTTATAATAAATTTTAAAGGGTTATCTGATTTGCAGTTCTTTTTATACATATATAAATTTAATTTAAGTAGATTAACGTTTCCTGTTAATTTTAATACAACAATATACAAAGGGTTCATTTTCGCGTTCATACAAAAATTATGTGTCCCACTGCGACATCGCACTGGTCGAAGTCAGAAAATATATACAATTTCATTCGCAAATCTATGAATTCGGAATGGCTAACGTTCTTCACTAAATTTGCTATATTTCTATTGAATTATTTTAATAAAATAGCGCAATAAAGTGTGTTAAAAGTAACTTCAAACATTTGTCTCACTTTTCGTTCCCGTGCGTTACTTCACGTATGTTACCATGTTACTGTGAAAATAACGAGAATCCAGGGCCGCAAATACATTCATTGGGTCCGACAACACCCACACTACAGGTTGTCCAACTACGGAAGTAATCCGCCATTTCGTTTAAGACAGAATGAAACAACAACCTGGCCAGCGTTTTTGTTCCATTATTATTTTACGTTTTGGGCATTAAATAAACATAGTAAGAACACAAGTTGATGCATAATTATAAACTGTAGATGTGAGTAGACTATTCCTTTAACGAATAGAGCTATTCAGTGCTTTCTAACTTCAAAACTCACCGAATGTAAATTGTTTAATGTTATGTCCACAGCATTTTTGATTCACGAATGATACCATTTGTTACTATATGTGTTACGTAACATTCGTGATCTGTTATTAAGCTGAGTGTGCACTATTGTACTCCTAATATTATTATATACTATTATTATAAAAAATTAAAACGAGCATTGTATAGGCTGATGATGATAACGATGTGAACATTATTATTGCAATGACTGAACATCCTTTCCATTTATTTCGGAGGCCTTTGTTCAACAGTTGGACGTCTTCGGGCTGATGATGATGATGATGATGATAGAAATCTCTGTCATGTACTCTGGGCTTTACAAATTTCACGTGTGTTACCTTCACGACCGTTACCGTACAATTTTTGGCGGCCATACCCAAATATTGAAACAACCAAACACGTGAAATATATATATTGCCGAGTGCCGACCTTATTGTTTGTAGCATAAAGGTGTATAGATCTTAGATGTTTTGACGTCTTGGTAATGTACCTACATACATATATTTATGCCCTCGACAGTTGGAAGTAAATACTGTCGTGTCGCTAATGAAGTTCACAAGTCGTTAAGTTATCATTATAAGTGAATGTAAATTCTTAATGGGAATATAGATCTATAAACCTTAACCTAAAGTTACTCTAAATTCTTGAAGTTAGATATCAAATCATTATTCCAGCAAGACTCTCGTAACACTCAAAAGCTTAAGCGGTCAGTCGTAAAGTCTACATCAAACGCGCAAATCATGTAAACAGCGAAATGGAAACTCCGACGACGGAGAGCGACGATCCGTGTACACTCGGAGCGGTCGGCGTGCACGGTCGACGCTCGACGCTCGGCTGAGTCGGTCCCTCCGCTTCGCAGAGAAGGCGACGAGCGAGAACAACGCCAGCGAGGACTGGGCGCTCATCCTGGAGATCTGCGACCGCGCGGGCTCGGCGGGCGCCGCGCGCGACTGCCTGCGCGCCGTGACGCGCCGCCTGGCGCACTCGGATCCGCACGTGCAGCTGCAGGCGGCCACGCTGCTGGACGCCTGCGTGGCCAACTGCGGCCGCGCCTTCCTGCTCGAGGTGGCCTCGCGCGAGTTCCTGCACGAGCTGCGCCGGCTGATGGCGCGCGCGCAGCCGCCCGTGGCGCGCCGCCTGCGCGCGCTGCTGCGCAAGTGGGCCGAGAACGAGTTCCGCGGCGACGCGCAGCTCGACCTCGTGCCCTCGCTGTACCACAAGCTGCGCGCCGAGGGGCACGAGTTCGAGGCGGCCGCGCCCGCCGCGCCCGCGCCCGCGCCCGCCGCCGCGCAGCGCGAGCAGGACGAGCTGGCGCGCGCCATCGCGCTGTCGCTGCGGGACGCCGGCGCGGGCAGCGCGCTGTACCCGCGCGTGGACGACGCGCCCGCGCCCGCGCCCGCGCCCGCGCCCGCCCAGCCCGCCCAGCCCGCCCAGGCCGCGATGGCCGGACGCAAAGTGCGCGCTCTTTACGACTTCGAGGCCGCCGAAGACAACGAACTCACGTTCCTGGCCGGAGAGATAGGTCCGTATGAGCGTTGACCGTCGACGCGTTCGCTGCCGGCTGTCGGATCCGAAATTTCGTCGGGTGCCTGCTGAATTGAGATATCGGTGGCGAGACGGTGGTAGACGAGAGACCCGAAAACTCCTATACATGACTCGACAGCGAACGCGTCTGCCCCTAGTTCGTTTTTTTAAATGTTCGTGTTAAGATTCTGCACCCCGAGGGTGTTGGACACTGGGGGGTACTGGGAGCTCGAAATGCGCCACCGCGACGATAACGGATGGCGTTGGCGGTGAACTCGCAGCGATGAATTCGCTCCGCGGCACGAGCGAATAGCCACAAAGTTATCGCTGTGTCAGCGCATTTTGAACTCTGATATCCATAAAGAAAATATGATCAGGGGCCTTACCATGACGTCATAATGCATTTCAGTTTAGGTTCGCTCGCTGTCAGATTCATACTAAAAGTGACAGCTAAAACTTGAACTGAGTCGGAAAAAGGACGTCATGGTAAGGCTCCAGGTAGGTATCTACTTATTGTAAAATTAATAATGAACAGGATTGATTTTGATGAAACTTTATACTTAACGAAAAGAAGCTCGTGAGTGATCATTAAGTTATCGTAGTAATCAGTGAAGCGACATCATAGTGTCAGCGGGGAGGCTGATCGTCCTCGGGCGTGTGTTGCAGTGACGGTGACGGACGCCAGCGACCCCAACTGGTGGAAGGGCAGCAACGAGCGCGGCGAGGGGCTGTTCCCCGCCAACTTCGTCACGCCGGACCTCGCGCCGCCCAGTCAGTATACGACACGAACGTAGAGACCTACACGACACATACACACACGCACACGCCTCTATTTCATTTATCACATACAGGATGGAATACTAGTCGGGCCCTGGAGGGAAACCGGGTACCTTAAATCCAAATCGAAGGAGACATTTTTTTATTTTTAAAAAGAAACGAAACTGCATTTAAAGATTTTTCTAAAACTCTCTCGCCTCGCCCAGCACTCGAACCGAATACGATTTAAGAAAAAAAACCGGCCAAGTGCGAGTCGGACTCGGGCACTGAGGGTTCCAAACAAATTCGCCATTCGCCAAGTTATTATAAAATCCAGTCTTAGTAGAGCCCTGCTCTTAAGCAAAATGTAGGCAGTGTGAGGTCATTTTATATTGATTACTTATATAGACAGACAAATATTAAATAAAAAAAAAACTACTTACTAGATCTCGTTCAAACCAATTTTGGGTGGAAGTTTTCATGGTAATGTACATTATATATTTTTTTTAGTTTTATTATTCTTGTTGCGAACTCTTTACCTTTTTGCTTTGATAAACAATAACTGTAGATACACAGTGCCATACAAAATCCCCTTCAAAAAATGTCCGAACTATTTATTTGTTTGCGTAACAAATAAAATCATCACCTACACAAAGTAATTGAGAGAATAAGTGACCAAATTTGATTCTAGACTTTACTTAATTACAGTTGAATTTCGCTACTCCACAGTTAAAAATATATTTACGTGTGCGTAGAGAAAAGTAATCCCACCACACAGACGAATTGAAAGAATACGTGACGAAATTTGAACCTAGTCTTTACTTCATTACAGTCGAATTTCGGTAGCGGCAAAACTCCAAAACGCTTGACACCTTGACAGATAAACTTGACAATTTCACACACGTTTGGTTTAAACTCGGATATGAATGTAAGCCTTATCAGAAACGGCAGAGGGATTAATTTCACTTGTTACATTGAAGGAGACGCTTTGACGAGTTTGAAGTTGCTTTGACGGACGAAATTATGTTGTTGAACAAAGAATGCATTCGGACTTTCGGAGAGGACTTTATTTTTTAAAAGTTTTTGACAATGAATGCAATAAAAAACAGGGTGAAATTAATGTTAACGCTAATACTTTACAGGATGAATGGGGAAGTCATTTAGATAATCTTAAAGCTATTTTTCTTTACTCCAAACCAAATGTTTACCGTTTTCGAGATACGTATCTATATCCTACTAATATTATAAATGCGAAAGTTTATGAGGATGGATGGATGTGACGATGTGAGTGTGTATGTTTGTTCCTTCTTCGCGCTGAAACGACTGGACGGATTTTGATAAAATTTGGAACGGAGATAGCTGGTACCCTAGATTAACACATAGGCTACTTTGTATCCCGGAAAGTTGCATAATTCCCGAAGGATAGCGGTAAACATGACAAATGTCGTAGCTGCCTAAAGTGGCAACGTATATAATTATTGCAGAATAATAATATATCAAAACCGTTGTCAGAGACGTCAGTTAATATTATGATTATTAGAACTTAATCGACGTCTCTGAGTATGAAAGTTAACTTTAATTACCTACCCAGTCGGTTGTATTGACTGACAGTGGAAATTTAGAATTGTTTTACCATGTTCATGGATCAAGTTCAAGTTTCAATTAATCATCCCTGCAGCACTCAGTTCTTATTATGTTAATTGGCGTTTCTGAGTGTGAAAATTAAGTTTTAAAGCTGGCCGCCATTTTGAAATTCTTAGTTTTTGGACCGATTGCTATCAAAATCGATATCTGAAGGTCCGAGTGGTCACCAAACATGAAAACGTTATCAAAATTGGAAAAAGTGGCCGCCATTTTTAAATCTTTACTTTTTGGACCGATTGTCTTAAAAATAGATATCTGAGGGTCCGAGCGGTTCTCAAACAGTCAAACTATCGCACACGTTTCCCAGTAACACATACACAAGATAAATTTTATTCAAATATTATTAGAATTATAAAATTGACAGAATTTTTTACAAAACTTATTATTTTTGACATTGTATTTTATTTTATTGTTTTAGTGTTTATAATTTATTATGCTCTTATTATTATTAATTTTTGACGATCTCAACAGAAATACTTATATTTGTGACATGCAGTTTTTATATGATGTAATTTTTGTTGATGAATAAATAAGTCTAAAACTAAATCACACATACATGACTTACGTATACACATCCAGGAAATCAAAGCTTCACACAAAAACACATAAGATTCTAGAAATAAAAAATAGGGTGATGGCAACTCCACTACACTTTTGTTCTAGGTTCTGTTGTTTATCTGTTTCGTTTTACTGATAAGCTTTCCTGTGCGTGTGACAAAGACAAGGCATTATGTCAATGTTGTCGAATTCTGGCAAAAATTAGCAATTTAGAAATGGCTTTAAAATTAATTTAGATCAATATTTCTCTCCGATTCTTAGAATTTAATAGAAAAAACAACAGATATTCACTGAAAGTATGATATTCCATCAGATTTGTTCCGTTTTTGCGAGGGATTTTTGCACTATTTGAAGACACACGTGAGCATCGTTACGCTGGCATTGACAACAACGTACTGAGAAAAAAGTAAGCCAATTTTATTAAATTGGCTTAATTTTGGTTCGGAAATTTTCGGGAGCGCGACTGTGTATCTACAGTTATTGTTTATCAAAGCCTTTTTGATACTTTTTATATATTTTTTAATTGTTTTTTGCTTTTTGAATCTTTCTTTGTTATGTGTTGTCAGTTTGTCAGTCTTGTTGAAGAAGTAAAAGAGTGGTTCAGTTTTGCTGGTGTTCTCATTTTCCATTCATTTATCCATTTCCTTAAATTATAATACAGTCCACAGTTCGTTCGATTCATTTTGGGACCAAAATGAAGAGTACGAAATGTGATGAGGAAATGTGGACTGTATTATAATTTAAGGAAATGGATAAATGAATGAGTGAGAAATGTATGAGTTCGATGAAAAAAAAAATTTTCAGTTTCAGTTCTAAGTATGGGGAATCCCGTAAATTATTTGCTTTTTTCTATTTTTGTATAAAAATTTTAATGCGGTTCATAGAATACATCTACTTACCAAATTTCAACAGTATAGCTCTTATAGTTTTGGAAAAAAAAGTGGCTGTGACATACGGACGGACAGACAGACGGACAGACATGACGAATCCATAAGGGTTCCGTTTCTGCCATTTGGTTACGGAACCCTAAAAACACTCGCTCTTTAGGGTTTCGGAGCCGAATGGTAAAAAACGGTACCTCTATCTATAGGTCCGTCGCGTCCGTCCGTCCGACCGGAGGCGGCACGGCCGCTCGGCTCTTCTCCGAAACTATGAGAATCATAACTGTCGAAACTCGGCAAGCGGGTGGTCGTATTCCGCGAACCGCATTAAAGTTTTTACACAAAAATAGAAAAAAAAAAAAAAATTCGGGGGTTCCCCTTATTGAGAACCGAGACTAGAATTTTTTTCATCAAACACACACGGGGGGGGGGGGGGGGGGGGTAATCCACCGGGAGGTCTTCGGAGATGCGCGACCCACGCGAACGAGCGTCGCGTCGAGTCGACTCTCGCTCATAAAAACACACATCCGTCGGTCCGCAGAGAGCGAGGCGCGCGGCGGCGGCAAGAGCGTGCAGTTCTCGGAGGCGGGCGCGGGCGCGGGCGCGGGCGCGGGGGCGGCGACGGGCGGCTCGGACTCGGACTCGGACGGCTCGGGCTCGGGCATCGACGAGGCGCTGCTGGACGCGGCGCTGGCGGCGCTGCACGCGAGCAGCCCCGAGGCGGGCGGCGCGGGCGAGGCGGCGCTGCGGCGGCGGGAGGCGCGCGCGCTGCGCCAGGCGGCGCGGGTGGACGCGCGGCTGCAGCGCGCCGACCGCCGCCACGCGCGCCTCACGCAGCGCAGCGCCGAGCTGGTGGACGCGCTCAACCTGTACCACCACCTCATGCGCCCCCCGCCGCCGCCGCTGCCGTACTACGCGCCGCCGCATCTGCAGCAGCTGCTGCGCCCGGCGCCCGAGCGCGACCAGCAGCCGCCGCCGCCCAGGTGAGTCGCGGCGCCGCGGGGGGCGGGCGTGCGTCCGAAACGAAGAGCTTTTCCGCTTCGTAGATTGAGTTCGCTTTATGATATAGTTATTTGTGCCACGAGGGAGCAAAATGACGTATTTACGGCGAGGACGGCCACGTCGAATCCGGAATGCGACAAAAGATGCTCCGATAGAATCCTGAGCGTAGCGAGGGATGCCGAGGTTAGAATCCAGAGCGTGATGAGAGATTCGATCGTTGACGCCCGAGATGAAAATAATTTTTCACACCTCTCATTCAGAAATAGTACATTTCGATCCTAGTGCGGAAAGTATGTCATCACTTCGCGAGTCTCGAGATATCTTACCACGAGCCGAGAGGCGAGTTGGCAAGACTCGAGACGAGTGAAGAATGACATTTCCGCGCGTGTATCGAACGACGATTTTCAGTACAGTTGCGAAAAAAAAATACAACACAGAATAATTTGAAATAACTAATTCACAACACTTTTTCAACAAATGTCACTAATACTAAGCTTAACTTTAACAAAATGCTGTTAATTGAGCAAACCGGTAGGTTCAGTCCACAAATCTCGCCATTCGCGCTTTTCATTTCAAGTAAGCAAAATAAAACTCACTTAACCTCAAAAATCTCTTTCCCGCCGCTCAGCCGCTCCAATTCTACGGCCAGACTTCTTCCCAGTCTCTTACCTCGACTGCTTTAACCACCGAGCGCCGCCATGACAGTCTGCTTTACCGTCTCTACCCAGGCGTATCGCCCGCGTTTACTTAACAACAGTTTGGAATTTGTCCGAAGATGGCGTTTAAGCTACAACTCATTGAACAGATAGTATTAATTGTAATGTCAATACAATAAAATTATCTCTGCTTCAGTTAATCTCCGACAGGCACTTGTCCCACCGCCGACGATGAGCTGTAAACGAGTAGAACGATAAACTAGAAACGAGTGGGCGAGCGGCGAGAAGCGAGTGTTAGTTTCAATAGTTTTGTCGCTCGGCTATAGGCGAGTGTTCCAGTGCGACGGGCTATTACTCGCGTCACTCGCTCGGGCGGTGCGGTGCAGCCGAACACGCAGAGCAGACGTCGCAGACTTGTTCAAACCTGCACCTGTATGCATTAATACTCAAACTCTTGTCACCCTAAAATATGAACGAAACTGGTCATTTGGCAGCTCGTTGAATAGTCTGAATTCACTGTATTCCCTTCTAAAGCAATTAACATTTTGCATCCAAATTCTTCGTTTTTTTTCTGTTCAAATTATTCCTTTTTTTCTTCCGTCTATTCAGAATTGCTGCTGCCACTATACTACAAAATTAATCATCATCGTCGTCTGAGCTAGACAACAGTGACAGTTCAAATGCTTTTCTCAAATTAATAGCAAATATCTGCACTGAAATCCACGCTGAAATCACCGCTGATTGATCTTGCAGTTTGAGTTCTACTGCCAAGCGAGCATCGCCGAGCGAGTACCGCTGAGCTAGTTTTATCTTCTCGCTCTTATCGCGGCGACAAACTAGTAGAGCGAGTGCTCTCGCCGGCAGTGTGAACAGCCAGCGATGAACTATTGTTACGTTCTAGGGGTGGGTTCGTGATTGAAAAGCACTTTTAACACCGATGAAAAAGATTAGGATTTATTTATAAAATAAAACTTTACCTTAAAACACTCCCAAATTAACACTTTATTTCACACTTAAATTCTTCCAGTCGCAGTTTCTCTCTTCAGATGTTCGCTTGTTGTCCTTCCAAAGTGAACTGAACTGCGCCGGCGACGGCCGCGCTTAAATACGGGTGACCACCGGTTCCCGAAGTTTCGATTGTCTCATAAATAACCCATGGAAAGATCGATAGGTACTACTACCTACTTCGAGATTATTCGGGAACGTTCTAATTATCGCCTCTGTCACTCATAAATAACCTACGGAAGTTTCGATAGGTACCTACTACCTACTTCGGGATTATTCGGGAACCTTCTCGAATGTTCGACGTACTGCTATCCCTCTCTGGATCGTGTTGTCTCTGTCACACCCTTCTGGAATGTTCTCAGTATTGCTGTCTCACTCTAATCGTGCTATCTCTTTCACTCCTACGGGGAATTTCGCCATATACCGAAGTATGCTTCAGGGGCCCATAAGGGGTCCTGAAAACGCCTGAAAACGGGTTTTCAGGTTATGGCGTCATCCGATAGAGGGTGGCCTGAAACGGACTGAAAACATGTTTCAGGCGCCTGAAAACGACGGCAACTTGGGTGAATTTTCGATAATCTAGTATGTGTTAGAGCACCTCCTGAAACGGCCTGAAACGGTATTACAGCCTGCTGAAAACGCCTCTAAGGCACAGAAAAACACGATCAAAGATTTTAGCACCTGCGTAGCCCACCGGCGTAACACTACCCCCTCCTTAGACATGCTCGTCCCGAGCATCATTAGATCCATGGTACTTGGCCAATCGATCAACATGGACAATCTTACTGGGGCTACGTGCGTTACGCTGTATACGGTACGTGACGTCGTTGATCCTTGTGACTACTTTGTACGGCCCTTCCCAACTCGGTGACCTCCCTTTGCGACGCGTAGGGTTATGTAGCCACACCAACGATCCTTCCTCGAACCTTGTCTGGTTAGACTCCCGGTCCCTGTCGGCAGGCTGCTTGATCGCCGTCAGCTCGTCCATCAGCAGGTTGGAGACGCGCGTGTGCTGCTGCGTGTTGCTCCTCAGCTCTTGCAGCTCCTTCTCTAACGCTGCGGTCTTCTTTCTCTCCATTTCCAGCTCCTGCGCGTGTGCAGCGCCCGCCTTGTGTGCCACGAACTCCTGGCGCCGCGCGGCGCTCAGCTCGTTCTGCAGCGCCGCCAGCTGCTTGCTCAGCTTGCTCACAGTCTGCTTCAGGATCTCCACCTCCTCGCTAACAGGGTCGGTCCTCAACATCTTCACGCAGTCTTTATCCTCTTGTTTCGGACAAGGTCTTCTGGAGAGGGCATCTGCGTTTCCATGCAACTCCCCACTGCGATCTGAGTCTCGCCTCCAAATCCTCCAATATCGTTTCGGGCAACCAAATTGCATGTGTCCTCGTTCCCCGCAGTTGTAACATTGAGGCCCCGTATCCCGACGTGGAGCAATTGGCTCCCTGGCCATAACTTCACGCGCCCTTAAGAATCTCGCCGGGTCCTGGCGTACAGCTTCCACCTCGAGGGCATGAGCCAGTGCATCCTTCAAGCTCCCATGGTGACCCAGCCGTACAGCAGCTCTCACTTCAAAGTCCCGAATCCCATCTATGAATGTCTGTACCAGCATTCCATCCATAAAGGAGGCTGAGGAGTCTTGGTACGCCTTCCGGACCAGTTTCTCTATTTCTAGGGCCCACTTTTGTAATGACTCATTACGGCCCTGAGTTCTATCTTTCAGTTGAGCTCTGTAGACGTGCTCTAGGTGACTGTCACCGAAGCGTGCTTCCAAAGCCTCAAGAAGACGGTCGTATGACTTATCCTTTCCCAATGCTTCCAAGACAGTGAGAGCTTCGTCCCGTAGCGCCAAACTCAGAGCCGTTTTGGCATAATCCTTGCTCCAGCCATTCGCTTCGGAAACCAACTCGAATTGGAGCTTGTATGCGGCCCACGAAGAGGTACCATCAAATGGAGGTACCTTTAATTTTTCTCCTCCAGTGGCTGGTGTTCCTGATACATTGGTGGTGCCGTTGGCCACTTTAATCTCCAACTTCTGGAGGCGGTTCTCGTGGCCCTCTACTTTTTCATTAAGCCCGTTGAGGCGCCTCCCGTGGTCTTCGACTTTGATGTCCACTGCCACAATCTTGTCTTGAACCTCAGCCATCTCCTTTTTCCATTCTGCAGCGGCGTCGTGTACCTCGCGGAGGAGTTTGTATTGTTCCTCCTGCTTTCTAGCTTGCTCTACTTGAGCTTCCTTCTGCCCCCGTAGCTCTTGCTGCAGAATTCTCGCTTGTTCCTCCTGCCTTTTTGCTTGTTCCTCCTGCCTTCTTGCTTGTTCCTCCTGCCTTCTTGCTTGTTCCTCCTGCTTTCTAGATTGCTCCTTCAGGAGGACCAGAAGAGCGTTGAAATCAAACTCCACCTTCGGTGACTCCCCGGCGGTGCCCGTAGAGTCCCCAGCTGCGGTGCGGCTTCGCGTCTGCATCCCCTCCTTCTCTTCTTCTCGCGGAGTAATCGGCATTTTCAATCCCACTTCTGACACCAAATGTTACGTTCTAGGGGTGGGTTCGTGATCGAAAAGCACTTTTAACACCGATGAAAAAGATTAGGATTTATTTATAAAATAAAACTTTACCTTAAAACACTCCCAAATTAACACTTTATTTCACACTTAAATTCTTCCAGTCGCAGTTTCTCTCTTCAGATGTTCGCTTGTTGTCCTTCCAAAGTGAACTGAACTGCGCCGGCGACGGCCGCGCTTAAATACGGGTGACCACCGGTTCCCGAAGTTTCGATTGTCTCATAAATAACCCATGGAAAGATCGATAGGTACTACTACCTACTTCGAGATTATTCGGGAACGTTCTAATTACCGCCTCTGTCACTCATAAATAACCTACGGAAGTTTCGATAGGTACCTACTACCTACTTCGGGATTATTCGGGAACCTTCTCGAATGTTCGACGTACTGCTATCCCTCTCTGGATCGTGTTGTCTCTGTCACACCCTTCTGGAATGTTCTCAGTATTGCTGTCTCACTCTAATCGTGCTATCTCTTTCACTCCTACGGGGAATTTCGCCATATACCGAAGTATGCTTCAGGGGCCCATAAGGGGTCCTGAAAACGCCTGAAAACGGGTTTTCAGGTTATGGCGTCATCCGATAGAGGGTGGCCTGAAACGGACTGAAAACATGTTTCAGGCGCCTGAAAACGACGGCAACTTGGGTGAATTTTCGATAATCTAGTATGTGTTAGAGCACCTCCTGAAACGGCCTGAAACGGTATTACAGCCTGCTGAAAACGCCTCTAAGGCACAGAAAAACACGATCAAAGATTTTAGCACCTGCGTAGCCCACCGGCGTAACACTATTAATATATGTGTCTCTTTTACTAATACAGGATCCTTATCTTTTGTTCGTTTCTTGGGCGAGAAAATCGCCGATAGCTAATCGCTTACTCGCTCTTGGTGGGACAAGTGCCTATATAACACTTTACTATTATCTTAGTATCATTATGTTCGATTATTTATTTGAATTGTATAAACACAACTACTGTTGCCTTTAGAACCTTAAAAACCATGTTTGCAGTTGGAAAAACGCTTCGATCAAGAATACAACTAGATGTCAGGTCGACGCAAAAACTACGCCTCGACAAATAACGCCTCACTTGTGGGGTGAGCCTCTATTTTGTTTAGTCCCATCCAATTACCGCCAATGTAAACACCTTTCAGAATGCCGCAGTGTAAAATTGTCATAAACTGCAAAAATAATTACCGTAAAAGCAATTTATCTTGACGTGTCTCACTTTCGGCAGAATAATACATACTTTAAGCTTTAAAACAACAAATAATATGAAAATTCGAGCAAAATGACCCATTCTAAAAGTACACTACCTACGAAAAGTACACGCGTGTTTGGCCAAGGTTGGGCCAATACACACGCGCCAGCTTATGTTTAACAGAACAGTAGATGCATGGAGTAGATTTTTATAGTAAGAATTTTAATTTTTTATATCATATTACCAGAACTAAAAAATGCTATAACACTGCCTTCGATCAACAATATTGCCGTTAATTGCAGATTCACGTCAAATACGAATATTAGCAGTGCCCTTACAGGGTTTGATCTTGTATCCTGGTATCTTGCATCAAAGCTAATAAATGTCTTGTCTTGTCTTGTCTAAAACAATACTAACAATAAAATAAGTAAGTATTAATCCTAGCTAAAATACATTTATGTCGGATAATGAACATTGGTTCATACAGGAGCTTCGTTGTGAATCCATCCAGATTGGCAATAGTACATGTGAAACGCCAGTGTTGCCATATGCGGCGCGCTAGATAGGGTCTGAGGTTGTTGCGCGGGAAAACGACTGTCATTTGTTAGTATAAAAAAAAATGGACGCGCAGACAGTGACCTCGGGAACTGTCCCGCGTTTCTTAATTGAAAACTAGGCTTTTCTTTTCGTTACTGTGGATTATTGTGATATTGACGTTACCTAAGTTGCAGTGGAAGTTTTTAATAATGTTTCGGTGTTGAGTTTGCTACAATAGTAGACTTCCGACAATTTTCCAAAACAGCTTCATTAATGTCCGAATCCCCTTTTTTGCCCACGTTAAACACACGATTTGGTCGGGTCTTGACACTTTACATTGCTCTCTTCGATACATAAATATTGGCGTCTACCTCTTTTCACAGGGAATACTTACAATGGTTTTATCAGCATAGCATAGTGAGTGTTAAAAATTTGAAATGTTGTCAATTTGATTAAATAAATAAATACATAAAAATAAATAAGAAGAAGATTAACTAAACAGATTTATACGGCGAGTGTGAATGGGTGCGTTGGGAGGGGAAGGCCTAGGCGGACGTTCCATGATCAAATTAGGGACGTTTTGGAAAAAGGCCAGGTCAAGAGTACCCGAAACCGACGAGCATGTATGAAGAGATTGATGAATGTGGACGAAGCGAAAGAGGTATGTCAGGATCGTAGCAAGTGGAACAAAGTAGTCTCTGCCTACCCCTGTGGGAAAGAGGCGTGACGATATGTATGTATGTATGTATGTAAAAATAAATATCTTTGGTTAATTACACCAATTGACCCAGTCCCAAACTAAGCAAAGCTAAATGTAGGTAATTTTGAATTTTGATATTTACTAATCACTTAGTTAACTTAATTTACTTAATTGTCTATAAGAACATTTCATTTCATATCAATATTTGTATCTGTAAATTTGTTTGTGTTATAAATTTCTGTCAAATAAAAAATGTCTGTCGTATATAATTGCGACTCCATTGTTACCCTGTTCCTAGAATTACTTCTTTTTAAAACGAAGGTAGTTCTTTTATTTATCGAACGCTTACCGTCGTCTCGTTTTATCTATTTGGATCTTAGTTGCTTAGACTTAAGGTTCATTTTAAGTTAATTTAGAAGGTAAAACAGATATAGCTATAAGTATAAGCGACACGGCCACTTTTTCGCTTTGATTTTGTATGGGACCTTAAATCTAGTTGTATTCTTGATCGAAGGAAAAACGTCTCCAATTTGACAGGCGTTTCGGCAGCTAAAATTCCGTGCCATTCAGACACCTTAATAAGAACTGTTTTTGGGAATCCAATATTTTATAATAATAATGATGAAAAGGCTAGTAATAAAATGTAAAATCTCAATATTTTGATATTTTTACATCAATAATAGGTTTTTAATTTTATTACGTCTTGGTAAGACTACCATTATACAGGGTGTTTGGTAGCCAGGTGCAAAGCCTTAAGGGGGTGATAGCCGAGGTATTTTTGAACATTTTGAGCCATACATGTCTTAGCCGAAATTTGATTATTTTTTTTTAAATTGATAATTTAGAAATTTTATGAAAATAAACAGAATTTGATAAAAATGAGTCAATATTGCGCCAATGAGCGTTAATTTGTAAACAAAATCTTTTATTTCGGATAGTTTAATGTGTATTGGACCAAATGAAACAATTTTGAAGTGTCTGTCTTGCCACAGAAACAAAATGGAGGCATTCGAAATTACTAAAAATGTCTTATTTTAGAACAGAGTCATTTTTCAGTGCTATAAAAAAAAATTAAAAAAAAACCTGGAAATGTTCAAACATTTTTAATAACAAGCCTGTTTATTGCTCTTTCTTTTAAGGTATTACTCATTCACATTGCTTGCTAAATCTGAGATAAAAAGTAAAAACCAATCTCGGGGGAGCGCTCGCTAAGAATGCACTAGTATTGAAATGTCGCGTTTTTTCATGTGTAATCTACTAGGTGAATACGTAGGTACCTAGTAAATTACATGAAAAAAGGTAAAAAAAGAATTGTAAAATGAATTAATTTACTATTCAAATCACAACAAAGTGAAGATTTGTGATATTTTTTTTTACCTTTTTTTCATGCAATTTACTACTAAAGTACCTACTTTTAACGTGAAATTTCAATACTAGTGCATTCTTAGCGAGTGCTCCCCGAGTTTGGTTTTTACTTTTAATCTCAGATTTAGCAAGCGATGTGAATGAGTGATACCTTAAAAGAAAGAGCAATAAACAGGCATGATTTTAAAAGTGTTTGAACATTTCCAGGATTTTTTTTAATTTTTTTTATGGCACTGAAAATTTACTCTGTTTCAAAATAAGACATTTTTAGTAATTTCGAATGCCTCCATTTTGTTTCTGTGGCAAGACAGACACTTCAAAAAGTTTTGAAATTTCACGTCAAAGGTACTTAAGTAGTAAATCACATGAATTGCTCGTTTAAAGATGTGTTGTGTTATAACAATTGACGCGAGTGTAAGCGCCGTGTTCGCCGCAGGTGCTGAGCCGCGCTGCGACGCGCTGCGACCCGCTGCGACGCGCTGCGACCCGCTGCGACCCGCTGCGACGCGCTGCGACCCGCTGCGACACGCCGCGCCGCATGCCGTGCTCTTGTGAATAAATGTTATGTATATTTTTTAATTTAGCCAAAATTATTGTTATTCCGCTGCTCTGACTGACGTCGGCGACGTTCCCTTATTTTATTGTTATGCGTAAAAGGTGTACATAAAAATCATAAATACTTAATTGATTGTGTTTTAAAAATTAAAGTGAGAATACGAATTTGCTGTTTGTTTCTTTTCTACACCGTTCCCTAGTGTCAGGTAGTACATTATAGGTAGGTCAGGTACAGTCAGGAGCATTGAAATAATAATATACATATATTATTATTTCAATGCTACGTTACCAAGACGTCAAAAATATCTATCTATACACTTTTATGTTTATGCCACACACAATAAGGTCGGTGACACATATATGTAGGAATTTAGAAAATAAGAGAGACGATGAGAGAGACGATGCAATGATGATTCGACTTGGTAGACATAGACATGAAGGTGTAGGTGTAGAAGGCTCGTTTCATTATTGGCAGCCTTGCTTCAGTTACAGGAGGCCGTGGATGGGTTGTCTTCATGTTTTCATTGTGTCAGGATTCAGGCTTAACGCATTCACTGCCACCGACGCATATATGCGTTTTCGTGACGTTCGCCCAGTGCCGCTGTCATAATTTTACAGGCATTTGAACGCATATATGTACGTCAGTGACACCTGAGGAAGTCTCGGGGTTGACTAAGGTCCAGAGGTATAGCTGTCAAAGGCGACTCTATAAAATCGGCGCCGAAACAAAGTTTTGAATCTTGAATCTCATTAAGTTATGAATAACTATCATCATTATCGAGTACCTACCTAGCTATGCTGCAATGTTGTGCAGTTCCGTTTTGTTCGGAAAAAAATCCGCTTTCAAAGCGTTCACATTCACCGCCAAATAATCCATATTTGCGATAATTTCACAAAGGAGATTACTTTTCAACAGGTAAATGAAATAAATTATATTTATGTCACGAAACCCGCCAACACCAGCGAAAAGTGAATGTTATTAGACCTCACGCAACACTAGCGCCTCTAGTGGCAAATTTACATGCGATGGCCCCCATTTAAAAATAATAATTAAAAAGTTACTTTGTCTCACGCTAAAAACAAAATTGAGTTTTGCTCACTCTCTGGTGGGGGTGGTGGTGCAGTGGTATATGTGCGGTTAGACATGGTTGGTGCTGGAATAGTTTGTTCAAATGGCATGTTTCACTATCACTACATAGTATAAAACAAAGTCGCTTTCTCTGTCCCTATGTATGCTTAAATCTTTAAAACTACGCAACGGATTTTAATGCGGTTTTCTTTAATAGATAGAGTGAATCAAGAGGAAGGTTTATATGTATAATACATGCATAATATGCTGTGCGAAGCCGGGGCGGGTCGCTAGTAAAAAATAAAAAAGCGGCAAATTAAACATTTTTTACTTGATTACCTGGTAGTTATTTTAACTTTAATATTTCCTCACATTGCTTGAGAAAAGCACTATACAATCCTCGGCCTGAACAGGGATTGCAGGACTCGTTTAATCCGGCCTCGTCTACGACTCGGCCGTGTACCCCAATCTCGTCCTGCAATCGCTTACTTCACGGCTTCTGCAGTACTTAATGTATAATGTTTTTTTATTAATTCTTAGGTTATTGATTAGTTACATCCCTGAAAATATCACACCTAATTTTCTAGCGAAACGTGGACAAATTAGGTGTGACGTGGACAATGACGCAACGCGATAGAGAACGTATGGAACTATCGCGGTATCTCCAAGCTGTTGCGTTGAGGGGTTACATGTCCAGTTTTATTCCCATTACATCCGGTGTTCCTCAAGGTTCCCATCTCGGGCCCTTGATGTTCAACGTATTTATTAATGACGTCATTGATTGCATACAGAATTCTCAAATATTGCTGTATGCTGATGATACCAAAATCTTTAAGATTATTAAAAATGAACAAGATTGCTTAAACCTTCCAACAGGACCTGGATCGCCTGGGTATGTATTGTACGGCTAATGGGTTAGTTTTGAATACAGATAAGTGTTGCTCAATATCATTCTCTCGGAAACGGTGTTTAACGCTGAACTTAAAAAGGTACCTGAGATTAGGGACCTGGGTATCCAATTGGATGAGGGACTATTATTTTCTTCCCATGTAGAAAAAATAACAGCGAAAGCTTATAGAATGTTAGGGTTCATATTCAGACAGGGAAGTGATTTTAAAAATGTGAGTACCTACCTACCTTTAAATTATTAGGTATATAAATCTCTTGTACGTTCTCAACTCGAGTATGCAACTTCAACCTGGAGTCCTCAATACCGTTGTTATATTGACTCTATTGAAAACATTCAAAAAAAAATTATCAGACGCTTAAGAGGGTGTATCCGTGCTGAGCTCGCAACGTCGCATTTTTGGTGATTTTTTGCGATTATTTCACAGAAATTGAATTGTAGTGCACTTCGTTTTTAGTGTATTTATGTGTCTAATGCAATAATTCATCGTGATGGACTTTTATTTTCTTATTAAACGAGATATAGTATTTTATCCCTTTAATACGAAAAGAAAAGTCCATCACCATTAATAATTGCATTGGACACATTAGGTAATTAACTTATAAGTTTAAAAATGTTACACTCAACGATATACTTCCCCTACAGAAACGTAGGGAACATAGTGACCAAGTCTTGCTGTACAAAATCGTTAATAATTATGGTCGATTCTCCATACCTCCTGAATAATATATTATTAAGATGCTCTGGCCTATGTACTCGCTCCAAGAACACCTTTGCTGTGAAATTTTGTAGAAAAAAATACTAGGTACTCAAAGAATAGTTTCCTACGAAGAGCTTGCTCCACTCATAATAGTAGATACAACCACACTGACATATTTCATCAAAAGTATAGCACTTATGTGACTGCGGTAAGAAATACCACATAAGTATATTTATTTTTATTAATTTATTTTTACTTTTCCTTTTTGTATTTTGTGCATATTTTTAGATGCCATATAGAATATAACGTAAATTTATGCATACAAAAGTGTATTTTGGCTTAGTGTCATTAGATTGTTAGATTTTGTGTACCAATTTCTGATTATGTGTAGATTTATTAGTGGAAACTTTACTGGCTTATGTTTCACCCTTATGTGTTAATAATTAATATATTATTGTAGGCTGTTTGCTTTCCCAATAAAAAAAAAGAAGCGTTTGAAATGTGGTGTTGGCGGCGGATGGAGAGAATTAGCTGAACCCAGACCAGAAGGTGACGAATGAGGAAGTGCTTGATCGAGTGAATGAGAAGAGGTGCCTGTTGAAGACCATCGAGAGCAGAAGAGGAAAAATGTTGGGACACCTGATACGACACGACGAATACATTAAGGTCATAATTGAAGGAAAGGTTGAAGGGAAGCGGAAGAGAGGAAGGCCTAGAAGAACATTTATGGACCAGATGAAAGAGAGGGTAGAAGTCGTGTCGTATCAGGAAGTCAAAGAAAAGGCTCTGGAAAGGACCAAATGGAAATAGCTCCACCGACAAGAGCCTAGCTCTTAAGTTTAAGAAGAGAAGAAGATTTTTCTAACACCTTATATTTCACTATGTTATCTATAGGTAACAATATAGTTACCTACCTACCTATCTATATTCAGTTTAAGATTATTTTGATTATAATTTGATCATTGAAAGCTTAATAAAACAAAGGCTTTGACGGTAGGCAATGTTATCTATCCTGCAATGTTCAAACTTATGAATTCCAACATTGAATTGACCACCACTTTAAAAAAGGGTAACTCAAAATCAAATCAATTAAGACGACTGTGAAATTCCACTTCACGGTGTCGATTTTTTCTATTAAGCCGGATTCGGAGATGGCGAGATCAGGTAGTCCACTCCTCGAAGTAGATATTCTCGTCGGGCGTGGCGGGCGCGGGCGCGGCGCCGGCGTCGCCATCCAGCGCGGCCAGCGCCGGCCGCAGCGCGCGCGGGTGCGCCGCCAGGTACGCCACCAGCTCGGCCGCCGACGGGCGCTCGCGCGGGGACAGCCGCCAGCACGTCGCCGCCACGCCGCGCCTGCAACAGAGCGGCGGCGTGTAGGCGGGGGTGGCAGACCGCGGCGGGAGCGGGAGCGGCCCGGGCGGCGGCACTCACGTGGAGGCGGCGGCGTCGCGCGGCAGCGGCGGCGCGCCGCCCGCGCGCACGTGGCTCAGCACGCGCGGCGCCGGCCACGCGCCGAACGGGCGCGCGCCCAGCGTCGCCAGCTCCAGCATCAGCACGCCCAGCCCCCACACGTCCGTGGCGGGCGAGAACACGCCGCGCGCCAGCGACTCGGGCGCCATCCACAGCACCGGGAACAGCGCGCGGCGCCGGCACAGGTACTCGCCGGCTCCCGCGCGGAGCGCTTCGCCCGCCTCGTCCAGCCGCCGCGCCAGCCCGAAGTCCGCCAGCTTGAGCGAGCGGCGCGCGTCCACCAGGCAGTTGGCGGCGCGCACGTCGCGGTGCACCAGCCGCAGGTGCGCCAGGTAGCCGAGCGCGGCCGCCGCCTCGCGCGCCAGCCGCGTCAGCGCCGCGGGCGCCACGTGCGCCGCCTCGGGCTCCGCCACGCCGGCGCGCACGCGCTCCAGCAGCGGCCGCCGCGCGCGCAGGTAGCGCCGCAGGTCGCCGTGGAACGCGTGCTCCATCAGCACCAGCGGCGCGCCCTCGAAGCACACGCCCGCGAAGCGCACCACGTGCTCGTGCCGCAGCGTCGCCAGCAGCGCCGCCTCGCGCAGCAGCTCGCCCTCGGCCTCCGCGGCGGCGGCGGCGTCGGCGCGCGGCGTCTTGGCGGCCACCGCGACCGGCGCGCTGTCGGGCTCGCGCAGCACGGCCAGCCGCACGCTGCCGTAGTGGCCGGCGCCCAGCTCGTCCATCAGCTCGAGCGCGGCGCGCGGCACGGCGTGCGCGGCCAGCGCGGCGGCGGCGGCGGCCGAGCGCCCGCCGAGCGCCAGCAGCCGCTGCTCCACGGCGCGGTCGCGGCGGCGCAGGCGCGCGCGGCGCGAGGACGCGGCCGCGCACAGCGCCGGCGGCGTCAGCAGCAGCGTGCACAGCACCACCGCCCACGCCACGTCGTGGCAGGCGGGCGTGTAGTCGTCGCCGGAGCGCGTGGTGTGGCAGGGCGCGGCGTCGCGCACGCCGGCCTCGCACAGCGCGCCGCCCGCGCCCGCCCCGCCCCTCGCGCCCACCACGGGCCACGTGCCCAGCAGCCGCATGCCGCTGGCGTTCCAGCGGTGCACGAACACCAGGGGCTCTTCCCCGCAACTCACGTTTTGCGCGACGCCTATCACTGAGTTACTTTTGAGCTCCTCCAGTAGCAGTAACCTGCGTGAGAGAAATAAAACGAAGGATCCATTGAAGACGGATTGAGATCCAAACGCATAGGTAATAATATTATAATAGAATAAGAATAAGAATAAGAATCATTTATTTGCCAGATATATAATATAATAGATAATAGGTATGTACTTAATAAAAATCTTTCTCTTACTTTCTTCTCCTGTTTTTCTTACTTCTTAGGTTAATTTCTTTCATGTTTATTTTGCACAAGAAAGAATTTACATATATACAGTACATATATATGATTATTTTCATCAAAAGAAGTCATAGGGATTGGTTAGGTAGAATACGCAAAATGTAAAATTAAATAATTAGTCAATAAGAAATCGCTTTTGCGTGGCATCTAGGTACGACTGAAGTTACTTTCCCCGGCCGATCCGTTTCAACAAGCACGCTCCCAGTGTCAGGCTGCGCACGCGCACGCTGCGGAGATGCGGAAGGAAGCGGAGCGGTGAGCGAGCATGGCGAGCAACAAATCCACAATGAGATTCTTCAATTTCCTAGCCTCGCTCAGCGCTCTTTCCTTTCTCCGTCCGGTGGATCAGATTTACTCTGAAAATAAACGTAGCTTCATATTCGTACCGGTTGTGTTCAGTGCGGTCGTGGAGGAAGAGGGGATCGCGCCGAAGCATTCGCTCGACTCCCGCCATCATCATGTGCAGCGCGTCGACGAGCGGCGCGGCCAGCGGGGGCCAGCGCGGGCCGAGCTGCTTGTCGAGCTCGTTGCGCAGCGCGCGGTCCCCGGCGAGCTCGGGGGGGGCGGGGCCGCCGCGCCACCAGCCCGACAGCGTCACGTACTCGAACGTGGAGTTGACGGGCAGCCAGTCGGCGTCCACGCCCGCGGCGCGCAGCACCAGCCACGCGTAGCCGCGGCGCGCCGTCATGCCGGCGAGGGCTGCGCGCCGCAGCACGCGCTCGGCCGCCGCCGCGCCCGTGTCCAGCACCACCACGCGCGCGTCCCGCGCCGCCAGCGCGTCCAGCGCGCGCCGCACGCCCTCCTCGTCGACCTCCCCGCACCGGCTCAGGAACTGCTCGTGAACCACGAACGGCGTCTCCCCGCCGTCGCCCGCCGCCGCCGAAAAGTTCTGCCATCTGTTAAGTGAGCGGTAAGTAGTTCGTTAAGTGTGTATACCAGTAAGGTTCAAAAGTTCCTGGCCGTATATATTTAAAAGAAGAAAACAAGAAACAAATGAATGTCATTTTATTTGTCATTTATTCAGCTATTGTGTGGATAATTTCGTGGTTTGTAACTTTCGTTTTCATAAAATTTTCTTTGATTTAAATATAAAAAGCGGTGTAATTTGTACAATGTTCAAATTGGAGTATCGATCAGTGATAAAATTTCTGACAAAGGAAGGCATAAGTCCAACTATAATCAAAGAAAGGTTAGATAACGTGTACGGGAATTCCTCCCCTTCGTTTTCGACTGTTAAGGATTGGTGTAAGCAGTTTCGTTTAGGGCGTGAGTCCATCGATGACGAACCCCGACCAGGCCGCCCTGTTGAGGTTCTTACGCAAGATAACGTCGATTTAGTCGAACAAGAGGTACTGAAGGACAGAAGACTAAAGACGAAGGAAATAGCGTCAAGAACGGGACTTACGAAAATAACAGTCCTTAGGATTCTACACGACCATCTAAACATGAATAAGGTTAGTGCAAGATGGGTCCCGAAACTTCTCTCGAGTGCTCAGCGAGCTGAACGAGTGGCGTGCTCCAAGGAACTTTTAGAGGAGTTCAAGTCATGTGAGAGTGAATTTATCCAGTCCATTGTTACCGGAGACGAAACTATGGTCTTATACTATGATCCTCTTTCGAAAAGAGAGTCGATGGAGTGGCGTCGTTCTGGGGAAGCACCCCCTCGAAAGGCAAAGGTGTGCCAATCTACCAAAAAGATAATGGCCACAATATTTTGGGATTGCGAAGGGATATTGCTTATAGATATCAAAGAACGCAATCAGACAGTAAACGGCAGTTACTATGCTTGCCTTATAGACCAGTTGCGAGAAGCAATAAAGCTTAAACGTCGAGGAAAACTCAGCAGGGGTGTCCGTCTTCTTCATGACAATGCGCCTGTCCACACGGCTGCAGTTGTAATGGCGGCTATATCTAAATGTGGATTTAAAACAATCCGTCACCCACCTTACAGCCCTGATCTAGCCCCAAGCGACTATTTTTTTTTTCTAAACTTAAATCGGACTTAAGGGGGAGAAAATTTTCGTCCGATGATGAGGTCGCTGCTGCAGTTTTCGAGCATTTCGAAGACAAAACTTCCGAATATTATTTTAAAGGCATAGAAATGTTAATCAAACGATCTGAAAAATGTATAACAATAGGAGGAGACTACATTGAAAAATAAAAATATTTTTTTTAACCTAAACGTTAATTTTCATTATTAGGCCGGAAACTTTTGAACCTTACCACGTAAGTTCGATTTTCGATTACGATTCGGTTTTGTGTCCCCGTGACTCGTCCGAGACAAAACAATTAGTAGACGAACGACACGTTTCGTTTAAAAAAGTGAGCGCTCGCGGTCGAGAGCATTCGGGGAAACCTCTGTTCCCGTGCCGTTATTTACATACACAAATGTTCCGAAAATAAATACTTAGGTACCCTAAAAGTCGAAAATAGTTAAAATGGAACTATAATTTGTTTATACTTGGCTTTAATGAACGCTTCGCATTAGAAATAAATGTATTTGAACTGGTAGAGGTGGAACGCTGACTTGTGGGTGCGGCTCTCGTCGCGCAGCACGGCCAGGCGGCGCCAGCCGCAGCGCGCCAGCAGCCAGCGCAGCGCGTCCAGCAGGCGCGCGGCGGACGGCGAGGCGGCGCACGCGGCGGCGGGCGCGGACGCGGGCGCGGGGGCGGCGCACGGCGCGGCCGGCAGCCGCTCGCCGCCCTCCGGCGCCTCGCCCAGCAGCAGCGCCATCCTCCACGCCGCCGCCGAGCTCGGCAGCAGCCCCGACCCGCCCGCTCCCATCACCACCATGCCGACCACTTGCGACCTCAGCCAGTTGCTCGTCAGCTTGTGGAACTCGGTGTGAGGCGTTTCGATATCGTCGCATTTTACCAATGCGCTGTTGAAATACGGAGTTACATATAGATCGTTCCGGTAGTAGTTTTTGACGACTCTCGCGATTACGTCGCTTTTGCTTCTGTCGTTTCCGCACGTTTGCACGAACACGACGACATCGTTCTCGGGGCACGCGATCCAATCCCGCACTCGTGGAAGGACGCTGAGGGCGGCCTCGCACGCCGCCTCCTCGAGCGTCAGATCGGACTCGTTGCGCAGCACCCTGCGGAGGGTCTCGTGCGAGGGGTTGAACTTGTGCAGCACGCCCAGCGCGCGCGGCACGCGGTCCTTCATCTTCTTGACCGGGGCCACGAGCACGGGCACGGCGGAGTCGAGCGACGCGCAAGCGGGGCGGAGGTCGGCGCACGGTAGCGGCGGCGCGAGCCGCACGCCCTCGGCGGCCGACGCGTTCGTCCACCAGTCGTAGTCCACGAACAGGAAGGAGTGAGGGGGGCTGCGCAGCGCTCGCCGCAGCGCGGAGTCTCGGAGCGGCGCTAGGCGCAGCGGCGTCGCGGGCAGCAGCGCGGCGGCGCGCGCGCACAGCTCGTCCACCAGCCGCGACGTGGCTTCCTCGTCCTCGTCCACTGCCACTAACACGGCTATGCACGAAGTATAGTTCGTGGAACACGTGCAATTCGGCCAATCACTGTGGTAAATTTATTTATATTTATAAGCCTTTTTTATTCCGAATTCGCTACAATTTCAGTAAGTACATGTTGTTGTTGTTATTGTTGTTTATTTATTTTTTATTTTATTAAATTGTCGCGTAATTCGGCGTGCCTCGTGGCATAGGCCTCCTCCGTGTATTGGAGGGTTTGGGCTATAGTTTCCACGCGCGCCCAGTGCGGATTGGGAACTTAACACACACCATTGAATTTCTTCGCAGATGTGTGCAGGTTTCCTCACGATGTTTTCCTTCACCGAAAAGCTCATGGCAAATTACAAATGTAAATAAATAAATGTAAATAATACATAGTAGTAGATACAACATACCCTATCCCTATTACATTATTATTGCCGTGGACAAGCAAGTGAAAGGCCGATGCGAGTATGGAAATCGCCGTGCTGGCCGATGTTCTTAGTGAAAAAACAGAAAAGGAAATAAATCAAATAATCCTACTAATATTATAAATTCGAAAGTTTGTGAGTGACGATGTGACGATGTGACGATGTGAGTGAGTGTGTATATTTGTTCCTTCTTCACGCTAAAACGACTGGACGGTATTGGATAAAATTTGGAACGAATTTTATCCCGGAAAATTGCATAGTTCTCGCGGGATAGCTATAATAGTATTTTATGCAACAGTTGTATTAGAGGGGTCAAAAAAGGCGAGTGGTGTGGGTTACGATGTGAGCGTAGGGAACATTGTAAGAAATACGCCACGAGCTTTTTTTGACTTGCTAATACAACGTTGTATACAATATTTTTTCTACGACTAAGTAGATACCTACTTACTAAATTAAGGCTTGTACACGCGCTAAAGTCCTTGAGCGTACGGGCGGAGCTTGGGCGGAGCTTGTGCCTCTCGCCCCCGCGACCCGCTCCATTAATACGTAAGCGCGAAACAGTCTTACAGAGTAAAATTACAGACGCGTCATCGCGCCGCGCATCGTTACCAATGCAAGGGTGGACGTGGACGGGTCGCATCGCATAATTATCGTTGTCATAACGTGATATTTATTATATTCATTGCGTATATTATTGTAACGTGATATCCCTACTTAATATTATACATGCGAAAGTATCGCTCTGTCTGTCTATCTGTCTGTTACGCTTTCATGCCTAAACCACTGAATCGATATTAATGAAATTTGGTAAGGTGGTAGTTTTAGTCCCGAGGCAGGACAGGATAGTTTTTATCCCGGAAAATCTCATAGTTCCCGCGGGATAGCAGCGCAGACGGAGTCGCGGGCTACAGCTATTTGTCATAATTGATTAAGTTTAAAAATGATGTCCCCAATATACCATTACCTACTTTTGAAAATATTTATTTTTCTACACATAGCAAAATCGATATCTAAGGGTCCGAGTGGTCCTCAAAGCATGAATCCGTTGTCAAAAGTTTAAAAAGTAGCCGCCATTTTGAAAATTTTAGTTTTTCGACCGATTGCGTTCAAAATCGATACCTGAGGATCCGACTGGTCCCCAAGCATGAATCCGTTGTTAAAATTTGAAAAAATGGCAGCCATTTTGAAATCTTCAGTTTGTGGGCAGATTGTTTTCAAAATCGATATCTGATGGCCCGAGTGGTCCCCAAGCATGAATCCGTTGTCAAAAATTGAAAAAGTGGCCGCCATTTTGAAATCTTTAGGTTGTGGACCGATTGTTTTCAAAATCGATATCTGAGGATCCGAGAGGTCCCCAAGCATGAATCCGTTATCAAAAATTGAAAAAGTGGCCGCCATCTTGAAATCTTTAGTTTTTGGGCAGATTGTTTTCAAATCGATATCTGATGGCCCGAGTGGTCCCCAAGCATGAAACCGTTGTCAAAAATTGAAAAAGTGGCCGCCATTTTGAAATCTTTTGGTTGTGGACCGATTGTTTTCAAAATCGATATCTGAGGATCCGAGAGGTCCCCAAGCATGAATCCGTTATCAAAAATTGAAAAAGTGGCCGCCATCTTGAAAGCTAAGCTAAGCTTATAATTTACTAATGAAAATGAGATCAATGTTATCTTGGTTAATAAATTGAATTGAATTGAATTGAATTGAAATCTTTAATTTTTGGGCAGATTGTTTTCAAATCGATATCTGATGGCCCGAGTGGTCCCCAAGCATGAATCCGTTGTCAAAAATTGAAAAAGTGGCCGCCATTTTGAAATCTTTAGTTTGTGGACTGATTGTCTTCAAAATCGATATCTGAGGGTCCGAGTGGTCCCCAAACACAAAACTGTTATCAAAAATGGAAAAAGTGACCGCCGTTTTGAAATCGTTAGTTTTTGGACTGATTGTCTTCAAAATCGATATCTGGGGGTCCGAGTGGTCCCCAAACACGAATTCGTTGTCAAAAATGGAAATAGCGGCCACAATTTTTAAATGTTTAGTTTTTCGACCGAGTGCTTTTAAAATCGATATCTGAGTGGTCTCCAAAGTTGAATTTGTTGTCAGAATATGATAAAATAGGCGTAAACAAGAGAATTTTCAGTTACGAAAGAGTAGAGAAGGCCTAATTACACTTGACCGTTTTAGTAGAATCATATTTGGCATACCTACACACAACAGCTTACAAAAATTTCATCGCAATCGAGTCTATAGTACCTACCTAACAGGAATTAGACATTTTAACATTTAAATCCGACTCACGCTTGACGCTTTTTTGACAACTTTCTCAGCATACACACAGCCAGCTCACAATAATCTTCATTTGTATTTCGGACAGACGCTTTCCCCTCTCTCTACTTAGTGTTTAGTGTGCGATAGACATAAATTGTTAGTAACTAAAGGTCCGACCGCACTAGGCGGAACTGCGCGGCAGCGGAACTGCGCTGCACGGCGCGGCAAAATTCGGCATACCGCACATGAACTGCAGCGGAACTGCAGCGGCGCGGCAAATTTTGCCTGTCAGTAGTTCAGCAGCGTTCGAGCAAGATGGTGGAACCCGACATGGATGATTTTATTTACACGAAAATATAATAATCTAAAGTATCTAAACTAACAAAACAAGTACTCAAAAGGAATATGGATCAGCAAGGATAGTCGGATATAAATAAATATATTTTTATAAATTTTATTACATAAATAACTTGCAGTGCCGCGCCGCTTGCTATACCGCACTACGCGGCAGCGGAACTGCGCGGCGCGGCGCGGCGCGGCAATTTTGGTGAGTTGGTCAACTTTGCCGCGCAGTTCCGCTGCCGCGCAGTTGCGCTGCCGCGTAGTGCGTGTTATCTCATACAATTCCATATAAAGAATATCTTGCCGCGCTGTGCAGCGCAGTTCCGCTGCCGCGCAGTTCCGCCTAGTGCGGTCGGACCTTTAGATTATGACTTTTGTCGAACGTCCCGAGACGCACACGTTTTTTTATTAATGCACATTTCATAGACAATATTTTTGCAATATGAACTTTTTAACGATAATCGATTTATATTGTGTGGTATTATTGCCACTCACTATTCTATCACACCACATGCAACAAGCAAGTCTAACATTTTTCTCCTGTAGTTGAGTCTTGACTCTTGACATTAACTATAATCAGGAAAGGAACCCCTATTTTTTCACTTGTAACCATTTTACTGCACCATTTTTTATCAGAAAAAGATTACATTTTATAATCTTTGTCATAAAATAATGAGCAATAACTTTATTTTCTCCAACCTGCTCGGAAATGTGCGTCTTACTGTCAAAAACAGCTTCCAGGAAGGTATCCGTTACTGGCGCAACATTAGAAAAAAAAACAACGCTGTAGCGGCCGGGAAATAGCGGAAGCGGCCGGGAAATTTTCATTACTTCACAACTATTTAACTTTTTAATATGTTATGACTAAGGGCATTCACCACAGACAGCCAAATGCTCGTACAATCATATGGAACCAGCGCGTTTAAAAGTGTCTTAAATAGTTTTTTTTTTCGTAACTAAAGATCAGATTCTGTGGAAAAAAAGTAAAAGTTGTCTGATTTTTTAATCCAATGTAATTTAAAATAGCTTTATTAACATTTAAATTTGCACTTTTAGTTGATTTATTACAATTTTGTAGTAAAAGGAAATACTTATACTTTAAATATATACTTTTGAATGAAATGGCGCTATCAGAAGAAAAATGAGAAATTACAAGTATCTACGTACTGTTGCGGGAGTAGAACATTGCGACAATTTTGTTCAATTGCATGCAAGTCAGTGGAATATTTTAACATTTTTATTTTATTTCCTCGCATTATTAGAGAAAAGCACTATACATGTCTCGGCGGAAACGGCAATTCGTGGATTCGTATTTATTAACGGACTCCGCTACGCGTCGTCCGTCAAACTATATACTCATCCACGAATTGCAATTTCCTGGCCTCGGCAGTAATGTACTATTTCTTACTTACTTAAATTTCTTAAAAAATTTGCTCGTTTTTAGTAATATTCCGGACAAGTTCCTACCGCTCCCCATTTTCGTCCATACGGTCAATGCGGGACGAGGCGCGTTGCATGACGGACCTGTGTCAATTTTTCGCGGCGACAAATAAAACTCCGTTTTTAAATATTTGTTGAATAATTTTGTAGCACAGAGTGTACAATCTGTTTCGTGATTTGTAAAGTAGTTACCTAATAAACATTTACGTATAGTTTAGTTTTTGTGTGTATGCTCAATATTATTATTCTAATAAAACGGTCAAGTGTGATAAGCGTTCACTTTGCTAGATCTTCAATCAATCTGCCCAAAAACCAAAGATTTTAAGATGGTGGCCACTCTTTGGGTGTATTTTTGACAACGGATTCAGCTTGGGGACCAGTCGGATTCTCAGATATCGATTTTGAAAACAATCGGCCCAAAAACTAAAGATTTCAAAATGACGCCCACTTTTTCAATTTTTGACAAGAGATTCATACTTGGGGATCACTCGGGCCATCAGATATCGATTTTGAAAACAATCTGCCCAAAAACAAAAGATTTCAAGATGGCGGCTACTTTTTCAATTTTTGATAACAGATTCATGCTTGGGGACCACTCGGATCCTCAGATATCGATTTTGACAACAATCGGCCCACAAACTAAAGATTTCAAAATGGCGGCTACTTTTTGAATTTTTGATAACGGATTCATGCTTGGGAGACACTTGGGCCATCAGATATCGATTTTAAAAACAATCTGCCCAAAACTAAAGATTTCAAGATGGCGGCCACTTTTTCAATTTTTGATAACGGATTCATGCTTGGGGACTACTCGGATCGCCAGATATCGATTTTGAAATCAATCGGTCGATAAACTAAAAATTTCAAAATGGCGGCCACTTTTTGAATTTTTGACAACGGATTCATGCTTGGGGACCACTCGGATCCTCAGATATCGATTTTGAAAACAATCGGTCCACAACCTAAAGATTTCAAAATGGCGGCCACTTTTTCAATTTTTGACAACGGATTCATGCTTGGGGACCACTCGGGCCATCAGATATCGATTTTGAAAACAATCTGCCCAAAAACTAAAGATTTCAAGATGGCGGCCACTTTTTCAATTTTTGATAACGGATTCATGCTTGGAGACTTCTCGGACCCTCAGATATCGATTTTGAAAACAATCGGCCCACAAACTAAAGATTTCAAAATGGCGGCCATTTTTTCAATTTTTAACAACGGATTCATGTTTGGGGACCACTCGGATCCTCAGATATCGATTTTGAAAGCAATCCGTTGAAAAACTAAAATTTTCAAAATGGCGGCCACTTTTTAAACTTTTGACAACGGATTCATGCTTGAAGACCACTCGGACCCTTAGATCTCGATTTTGAAGACAAACGGTCGAAAAACAATTATTCTGTACCTACCTTTTACGCAAAAAGAAGAAGAGAGAAAGCAAAGGTTAACTTTCACACTCAGAAACGCCAATTAACATAATTAAAGCACTATTTATTCCTTTGTATCTTTCGTTACGCAGGGATGATAAATTAAAACTTGAACTTGATCCGTTAAAACGGTAAAACAGTGTTGAATTTCCACCGTCAATACAACCGAGAGGACAATAAAATTACAGTTAAGTTTCACACTCAGAGACGACAATTAAGTTCTAACTAATCATAATTATTAACTGACGTCTCTGAGAACGGCACACGTTCAAGTTCTGCAACAATTTATAAATACGTTGCAACTCTAGGCAGCTACGACCTTTAACATGTTTATCGCTATCCCGCGGGAACTATGCAATTTTCCGGGATAAAAAGTAGCCTATGTTTTAATCTAGGGTACCAGCTATCTTCTTTCCAAATTTTATCCAAATCCATCCAGTCGTTTGAGCGTGAAGAAGAAACAAACATACACACTCACTCATATCCTCACAAATTTTCGCATTTATAATATTAGTAGGATCCACCTACTTAACGTATCACGAAACGGATTGTCCACTCTACGCAACAAATTTATTCCACAAATATTTAAAAACGGAGTTTTGTTTGGTCGCAGCGCACTGACCGTATGGACGAAAATGGGGAGCGGTAGGAACTTGGGAGGGAATATTTCAGAAAAGGAGGTAATTTTTTAAGAAATTTGACAAAGTAGGAAAATAAAGTTATTGTTCATTATTTTATGAAGCAGATTATAAAATTTCATCTCTTTCTGATAAAAAATGGAGCAGTAAAATGGTTACAAGTGATAAAATACTTTAGATTGCTTTTTCTCTGCTTTCTTTCACTAAAATGGATTTCTACTAAAACTATGTTACTTCTTATATCTTCCAGATTAGGATATATTTTTTCCGACATATAAATTGTTACGTTATAATGTATAAAATGGTTACAACACGACTCATTTTCACGAAAATTTCAAAGGTCGAGCCTTAAAGAAATACATTCTTCAAAAATGAAGAAGACCAGTGTTCATCGCCATGAAATTCTCGAAGGCTTTATCATTGCCGAGATTTTTTAGGCAACAAATTTTCCATCACTTCCTGGGCCGCCGCGGATATTTCTTTCGGTGTTAACTTAATTTCGTTTTCATCGATGCTTTTTATGACACGTTACAAAACTTTGTTAAAACTATTGCAAAGAAATAACAAACAAGACAAGAGCGGGAAACATGAAAACGACAAATGACAAAATTGGAAGTTTGTTTATAGTAAACTTTGTTTTTAATTACGTTTACTTTTTTTATAGCCTTGCCTTCTTGGCGCATTCAGCCAAAACGTTTACCAACTTGCCAGTGACATTATTAAAATATCTTGTTTTTTATGTTGACAGCTATGCATTTAGTTCAGAAAGTTTTAGTTCTATAAAAAACCGCATGAATTAAATAATTTGTTAAGTTGGTAGCCATGTATTTTCATCACAAATTTAACGTTAATCGTGTAAAAGTTTCACATAGGTCTGGCAGTCTATGACTGGCAGAGTAAAGGTCCGACCGCACTAGGCGGAACTGCGCGGCAGCGGAACTGCGCTGCACGGCGCGGCAAAATTCGGCATACCGCACATGAACTGCAGCGGAACTGCAGCGGCGCGGCAAATTTTGCCTGTCAGTAGTTCAGCAGCGTTCGAGCAAGATGGTAGAACCCGACATGGATGATTTTATTTACACGAAAATATAATAATCTATCTAAACTAACAAAACAAGTACTCAAAAGGAATATGGATCAGCAAGGATAGTCGGATATAAATAAATATATTTTTATAAATTTTATTACATAAATAACTTGCAGTGCCGCGCCGCTTGCTATACCGCACTACGCGGCAGCGGAACTGCGCGGCGCGGCGCGGCGCGGCAATTTTGGTGAGTTGGTCAACTTTGCCGCGCAGTTCCGCTGCCGCGCAGTTGCGCTGCCGCGTAGTGCGTGTTATCTCATACAATCTGTATATATAAAACTGTTCCGTTACTAAGTGACTAACAGACAACGCACAGCCTAAACCACTGGACTTAGAAACTTGAAATTTGGCACACATATACCTTGAGTATCCCAGAGGAGCACTAAGAAGGGATTTTTCGAAATTCCCACGGGTTAGGGAATAAATGAGGCTTATATATTTTTCAGTAAAACTCTAATAGCTGGACTGTTCAAATTCAACACACATGTAGATGATTGTAACACTAAGAAACTAATTTCAGGATTTTTTGATATTCCCACGGGATAAGGAAAAAATGGGATTTATATGTTCGATTCAGAGTGACTGATTGACAACGCACAGCCTAAACCGCTGGACCTAGGAACTTGAAATTTGACAGACGTATATCTTGAGTATCTCAAAGGAGCGCTAAGAAGGATTTTTTTTGAAATTCCCACGGGATAAGGAATAAATGAGGCTCATATATTTCTCAGTAACAGTAATAACTAGACTCTTCAAATTCGGCACACATGTAGATGATTGTAACACTAAAAAACTAATTTCAGGATTTTTTCATATTCCCACGGGATAAGAAAAAAATGAAATTTATATGTTACATTCAGAGTGACTGACAGACAACGCACAGCCTAAACCACTGGACCTAGGAACTTGAAATTTGGCAGACGTATATCTTGATTATCCCAACCCAAAGGAGCACTAAGAAGGGATTTTGTGAAATCCCCACGAGTTAGGAATTAAATGTGATTTATATATTTCTCAGTACATAACTGTAATAACTGGACTCTTCAATTTTGGCACACCTGTAGATGATTGTAGCACTAAAACATGTTCTCCGGGAAAATGCGAATTTCCTGCGGGACAGAATAAGTGCATTCAACTTCGGGGCTGTTTCTAAAAATCTAAATATATAAAAGAAGAAACGACTGACTGACATATCAACGCACAGCCTAAACCGCTGGTTCTAGACATTCAAAAGACACTAAGAAAGCATTTTTCAAAATTCGACACCTAAATAGGTTAAATGGGGGTCCAAAGTTTGTATGGGGAAACAAGATTAGACTATTTTATTCGAAACTTCGCAGGAGTATTCCAACCCCTAAAAGGGGGAAATGTGGTGACAAAGTCTGAAAATCAAAATGGGTATATAATTTTACGGTTTATCGGGTCGCTGATTACGAAAACAAAAACACACGTACCTATTTTTGGAAATTTCCACGGAAACGGGAAGAAACGGGATTTATATATTCGATTTCGTGTGACCCTAACTACGTAACTATAATAACGAGACTCTTCAAATTTCGTACACAAGTAGGTGATTACATAACTAAGAAAGTAATTTCCACAGGATAAGGAAAAAACGGGATTTATATACAGTTCTACAGGATCTGGTCGTAGAAAACTGAAATTACAGAAGTATTACAGACACTACTAAAGGATTTCCCGAAATTCTGAAGGAAACGAACGGGAAAAAACGGGATTTTTAATTACACTGGTCTTAGAAAGTTGAAATTTAGCATGTAGGTAGCTTGATCAGTGTAGGGAAGCATTAATATACAATTTCCCGAAACGGGAAAACGGGACTATTCGTTTTACTGGTTGTGGAAAGCTGAAATTCGGCATGTAGATTGCTTGATGAATGTAGAGGAGCATTAAGAGAGCATTTCCCGAAATTCTTACGGGAACGGGAAAAACGGGACTTTTCATTTTACTGGTTATAGAAAACTAAAATTCGGCATGTAGATTGCTTGGAGAGTGTAGTGGAACATTAAGAGACGACTTTCCGAAATTCCCACGGGAACGGGAAAAAAACGGGATTTTTCGTTTTACAGGTCGTAGAAAGCTGAAATTTGGCAAGTGGGTTGCTTAGGGAGTGTAGGGTAGCATTAAGAGAGCATTTACCGAAATTCTTACGGCAACGGGAAAAAACGGGATTGAAATAGGTACCAACCTACAAGCGAGAGAAGCCGCGGGCAAAAGCTATTTGAAAATAAATGAAGTCTACGCGGACGAAGTCGCGGGCAAAAGCTAGTTCCATATAAAGAATATCTTGCCGCGCTGTGCAGCGCAGTTCCGCTGCCGCGCAGTTCCGCCTAGTGCGGTCGGACCTTAACGATGGAGCACTTTTAGAGCCATAAGCCAACAAGTAGTGCTTTTAGAGGGCATAGACAATATAGACTTATCCAAAAGTCTTATTATGAGTGTTCTTACAGTGGTGCTCGTGATAACATAAATCACAGATAATTACAGGAGTAGGAAAACATGTTAAAGGTCGTAGCTGCCTAGACTTGCATCGTATAAATTGTTGCAGAACTTGAACGTGTGCCGTTCTCAGAGACGTCAGTTAATAATTATAATTATTAGAACTTTATCGACGTCTCTGAGTGTGAAAGTTACTTTTAATTGTCCTGTCCTATTGACTGAAATTCACAGCTGTTATACCGTGTTAACGGATCAAGTTTAAGTTTTAATTTATCATCCCTGCGTAACTAAAGACACCAAGTCATTTAATATGTTAATTGATGCTTACTTTCTCTCTTCTTCTTTCTGCGGTAAAGGTATAGAATAAGTCGTTTTTCGACCGATTGCTTTCAAAATCGATATCTGATGGCCCGAGTGGTCCCCAAGCATGAACCCGTTGTCAAAAATTGAAAAAGTGGCCGCCATTTTGAAATCTTTAGTTTTTAGGCCGATTGTTTTCAAATCGATAGCTGAGAATCCGAGTGGTCCCTAAGCATGAATCCGTTGTCAAAAGTTGAAAAAGTGGCCGCCATCCTGAAATTTTTAGTTTTTGGACAGATTGATTTTTAAATCGACATCTGAGGATCTAGAAAAGCGTAGCATACACTTGACATGACAACACTTAAACCCGACTCACGCTTGACGTTTTTTTTTTTCAAAAATTCTTAGCATACACAACCAACAGAATAGATAGGTAATTACAATTTATTGCTAATTCTACGCGGACGAAGTCGCGGGCAGAAGCTAGCACCTAGCTCATTGATATGATAGTACTGATGTAGGTGCCGAGCAGCGTCGAAAGGGCCTCAGGTGCACCTTGTTTAACAGGAATGTCAGCGGTGTAGGTACAAGAAGGATGTGGCACCTGGACGGCGGGGCAACTTCCCCGCGCAGGCGGGCGTCGCGCGGCGTCAGGAACTGGCAGTCGTCGCGGCGCAGGTCGTCCCAGGCGCGGCAGCCGGCGGCGGCGACGTCGGCGCGCCGCGCGAACAGGCGCCGCCGCGCCGGCGCGCGCCCGCCGTGCATGTTCAGCCAGTGCCCGCCCAGCCCCATGTGGAAGCCCGCGGCGCAGCGCCCCGACGAGGGCGGCTCCGTGCACGGCTCGACGCGCCACACTGCCGCCACTGACAACGAATAGTTCGCTTCTTTTATCCTACAAATAACATACACACACACATATTTTATTTAAAATTTTAATATATTTGCTGTAACTGTGCCAGGCTGCGGCAGCCGGTAAAACATAATGGGAATTCGTGGCCGCCTAGTGCGCGGAGGGCTTTAATGTACAGTACCCGGCCATAAAGATTGCACTTCTGTCTTTAGGAACAGACAATTTTATTGGCGTCACGTACTCGTAAGTTAGCGCGAGACAACGCTCTACGAAGCCAAAATTAGCCGAGAAGACCGATGTATGTACGCATGTATGTGTGTAAACTCTTTATTGTGCAAAATAAACAAGACAATTGACAAACACTGAGATACATGCACAAAGGCGGACTTATTCCTTTAAGGGATCTCTTCCAGTCAACCTTTGAGTGCATGAAAGGAGTTACATTAGGCGATGTGCTATCTTTATGGCCGTGTACTGCAACAAGTATTAAGTATGAACTAGCCAAGTGGACCAGGTGGTGGCGTCCCTGTTGACGCGATCGACGAAGCGGCAGAGGTCGGCGGGCCCGTGCAGCAGGCGCACGTCGGCGGCGCGGAAGCGCAGCGCGTGCACGAGCGTCGCGCGCAGCAGCGCGTGCGCCGCGCGCGCCGCCGCGCCGCCCGCCACCAGGTGCAGCGGCACCAGGGCCTGCTGCTCCGGCAAATCACCTGTGCCCACCAAATATACTCTTTAAACCAACAGCCATTACTTTTATCTGATGATGTAACAAACACAGCGCGGCACGACATCAACAGTTTGCTACCAACTTACTAAGTAACCGCTAGATGGCGCTGTCTCCTGTACAAACATGCTAAGCTAACGTTTGTTCGCCGCGGAACACTTAAGTTAATGTAATGGATTTTCATACAAAATGGCAGGCCTTGGCCTGCAAAGCGATCGTCTTTTCTTTTGTGGTGGTCGTCGTCGTGCGCTGCGCGGGCGCGGGGCGCGCTGCTGGAGGACATGCACGTGGAGGATATGCAGCTGCTGCTGCTGTCCGCTGCCTAATGCACGCGCTAGCGGCAACATTCTAAGGGTTTTTTTGGAGTTTTTTTATTTATTTCATTGCATGTTTGAGAAAAGCACTATACAAGCCTCGGCCGGAACAGGGGTTGCCGGCCCTCGTATCATGCCGTCAAACTTACTCGGCCGGCAACCCCTTACTTCCCGGCCTTTGCAGTAACAGCAGTAGTCTGCAGTAGTCAGTTACTTATTTAATTTCAACTACAAGTGAGTGTAGTGTACTGAACTGACCCTGGTTGGTTAAGGACCTTCCTAATTATAGGCTAAATCATAATGTTATATATGTAATGTTTTCGCGATAGCAAATTAGTTTCTTGACTATCCTGTGTTTATCATCAAACGCCACGCTCCTGCGCTAACCGAAGTGAAACTAAAGAGTGAGACAGATAGCAATTATGCATAAAGTCTACCCGTGATCATGATGCATGCAACTGTATCGAAATATCGGGAGCTCAATAAAGGTAATCGCGGTTCACATCCCGTTTATAATATTTCGAATGAACTTAACCGTGAATCATTAAAAACTCCTAATATGCATAAATTAGAAAAATAGCAAGAATAAATATGTTTGATGTATGAGTTGATTAAATCACACGTGGAAAATAATCTAATCTATCTGAATGTTTGTAGGTAGGTACATAGTCTACTGTGAGTTTTTAAAGACTTTACAATCTTTTTTATTTATTTTGACAGCTCAGAATCTTAATAGGTATAAAATTTGAATTTTGATCGCAAACGCAATAAGGGTGCGACCACAACGCCGCTTAAAAAACGGTGACGTTACGGAATCGCAACAAAATGTATGAAGAAACGGTGAGAAAACGTGACGCATACGACACGTCTCTGCGTATACGCGGCGGTTTGGTCGCACCCTAAAGATACGAGACTGTTGTGTAGGTATTGTATTGTGTTGCCAGCGTAACGTTGACGCTATCTTGCACTCCATACTAACTGCGTAAAACAGAAATTAAAATCATAAACATCCTTGTTAATCGTACTTAGCTAAGTACTTAATGCATTTATGATTCCGATTATAAGTAGTCAAACATTTGGATAATTATGCGCTTAACGATTATCGGCATCGTTATCGTTGCATTGCTAGTTTCAATGGAATGACGACATGCTTAGGGCTCACCCATCTCTTTCCTGAGAATGCGGCAGTAGTTTCCGCTTGGCGCGTACAAGTCCTCCGCGCCTGGCGGCGCGCTCCCCGCGGCCAGCGCCGCCGGAGCCGTCAGCGCCGTCAGAGCCGTCAGAGCCGCCAGCGCCGGCGCCAGCGCGCGCAGCACACCCGACACACGCATGGCACTCTCCGGCGACCAGCACGGTTCTGGCCGCGGGACCCACGGGCCGTTTCCTTATTCATTATCAGTTTCCTGTTACTATACTTACCCCAGATTAGGTAATAATTTACTAATAAATTATTAAACACATACATTAGTATGTGGTCCTTTTAAAGCTATCGAAGTACAATTAGTGAATTTAGTTGCTGGTGGTGGTTGCTAGACAAGGACGCACAACCGAATAACCTATCAGTATCAGTTCACTCCCTCGTAAAAATCTTGTAAGTGGTTTCTGTAAGGATTTTGCAAGTAACGCACCTCATTAACTATGTATTTTATTATATCAAGTTCAACCTGTATAAATTGCTACAAACCTAACCATACCCATTACACGAACTTATGTAGGTAAATCAGTGCCTGCCTAATGTACCTAGTTATAGTCTGGCAAATAAACCACTGCAGCCAGATGACACTTTCAGTGTTGTCAGTTTTTGGCAAATATTAAATAGTGATGTAACTTAGTGAGTGAATGAAAGAATGAACGATGTAATGAAATTAATTTGCGTCATAAATGAGAATTTTCAAAGCGAATTTTAATAAAATGGTTTGTTCAATAAGGTTTTTTTGGATGTTTTCTAGTTAGTAGTGTAAGAGCGCGATTTGGAAATGTGCGGAAGCATGTCAAATCAGTTACCAGTTTTCAACTCATTCCCCATTTTGCCATAAATAAAACAACAATTATCACATTAATATTTTTTTCTACCTTTGTACTTTTACTTAAAAACTTAAATTATTCCGAATCAGTTTCACTGCTGCTGTCACTATTTACGTGTATTACAAAGTCATCGCACATTTTATCTACTATGTTAATATTAACCTTGAATGCCTCAAAAGTATCGCGCTTATTTTGAAATATACTAAACTACGAATGTGACATTCATAAAATATTTCGTTCGTTCAATAATCAAATCATTCATTACGTGACCTTAGTCGAGCACTAGTGAAATAAATGTGGTATCATTATTTCGTAAAATGACATTTGGAAGTGTCATCTGGCTGCAGTGGTTTAGCTGCCAGACTATACCTACCTTGCCGATACGAGCGAGATTAAAAAATAGAACTGACCCCTTTTTCCTGTGGGTGTCGCAAAAGGCGAATTATGGATCTGAAGTTATATTGACCAACGTACTCTAGGAATTCGAATAGCTATTTGGAATCACAATCACATTAATCATTCCTATATGTGGAACGGTAATAAAGAACAAGGGTAGAGATGGTGACTGCGATTGTGATGGCATGCGTGTCAGATCAGACAAAATGGTGTACTCATACTCATACTCATACTCATTTATTCGTAATAATTATTGTTATTAATTAGTGTTATGTACCTAAGAGTGAGCGAGTATCCCTTCTATTACCTTACCAACTGCGAGCTCCGCATCTGCACTCTGCAGTATTAAAGACAACAAACTTCGTCAATATTCAGATCCTCACCAAATACCGTATGCTTATGCATTTTTTTTACATAAAATAGGCTTACGTTTGACCTCAATCTCGCTTGATGGAAAGCAAAGATGAGGCCTAAGATGGTACACGTTTGCCTAGAAGGTGTCTGTTCACTTTGGCCTTAAAGATGTCCAGATTATAGCGTTCCGGAAAACTGACCTCAGCAGAGAGTTCCACTTCTTAGCTGTCCGCATAATGAAAGAGGAGGCAAACCGCTTTGTGCGTACCTAATGGAGGAATGTCTACAACATAAGGGTGAAACTGCTCGCCACGCCTAGTCGTTGACGGAAAGGGGAAGCAGGTAGTATTAGGTTATGTAAAACCTCCGCATAAAGAAAAATCTTTGCTATTCACTTCGAGAGGCGCAAAAAAAAGCAGTCCTTGGAACGGCTTTCACTAAGTGCATCCTCGAATCAAGACAGATTTTATACTATAAGTATGCTTAGTATTGAATTGAAGATCTAGATGTGTTGTATTATCTATATTAATAATTTCGTGACCGGTTACGGTAGACTCGATCGAAACGTTGCCTGAATGATAGGACGTGAAAAAATAAAAATTTCGAGTCGACAACATGTATCCGCAAAATTCGGATTGTCGAGTATTTTGTAAAATTCTAACGGTGCTGATGGACAAATCGCAGTCGCCATATTGGACACCACAGACTAGGGCGAAACTGACACCGGAGGATGACAAACGTTCCGTTTCATGCTAGCGCACATACGCCGTGTGATTTTTCTTAAACCTGAGATTGGCCAACATAACCATAGAAAAAATAGAATAATTGGGAATGGATGATTATTTTAAAAGTGCATGGTGATTTTTCTTTTGATAGGAGTAACCATTCTCAGCTACGGAAAAAGTTTCAGATTTTTTCCGTCGAGTCATATATTTTATAAAAATATAAACATTTTATTCAGTCACTCGGCGGTAGTGATGTAACGAATGTCATATCCGTTTGTTTTTTGTTCCTAGAATAGCCGAGTAGAGACGAACGAACGCATCTGATTGAAATGTCATTCCATGTTGCCAGATGGATGGGCTATTTAATTTAGCGCCAAGCCAATGGGGCTATCTCCCTTACCGGGCGGCGAAAATTATGTAATTAAACAACTACTAGATACCCTCAATTTTTTTTATATTCGCATAACATTCGCAGTAATTTTGCGAATGGGAATGCGAATGCGAATATTCCAGAAATATGCGAATGCGAATGCGAATATTCGTTACATCACTACTCGGCCCTTATACGGCAGTTAAGCAGTACGCCAATGCATATCAAATTTAAAAAAAACTGCTTGAATCTGTAGTACACGATGACATTTGTAGCTAAAAGAAGCAACGGCTAAGTGGCGCCGTCTGTAGATTGTTCGTGTTACTAAACCACTATGGTAATTTTTATTGAAATTGGCATTGTTCATTTTTTTAACCTGTGCTTTTAACACCTTTATTTGATAGAATGGACTTTTTTAAGAAACTAACTTGAATATTATGCATCTACGTATCTTTGTTTAGTAATAATAAATATTTTTCGCTGTTTGATAATTTGTTAATTTTGGCAGGATTCCAATCGCCTTCGTACAGAAATATAAAAAAAAGGTTTTGTCTATATGTCAACGTCGTAGATCTGTAGATGTGTGTGAATTTAACGGCAAACTCACGTTTAATGTCAACAATGTTCGCGTGTTCGAAATTATTTCCGTTCGTTGGTGATGTTATTGTTTTCCGTGCTGTTTTTGCTTTTTCGTTTCACCCCTGCACATTTTTCCTGACTTCTACTTTCATTAAAATGGTCTTCGCAACAATGCATCGTGTAAACTTTGAAATATTCCACATTAGCTTGCGTACACCATTTCTTCTGCAAACCTTCTCTGATTTTCACAATGATTTTGTTGGGGCTATAGTTCGAGTCATTGTTGCATCCCGGCAGAAAACATTTTTTTATAAATATCCATTGTTTGTTACAGTTTTATACTTTGAATTTGCTTTTATTTCTAATATTTGTAGGTTAAGTCAGAATGTAATGTTACGATGTAGATGTGACAGTGATAGCGTGACAGATACCGTAGCTAAACGTTTTTTTTCATTTTTGTGGCAAACATTTAATGGCCGATTCTTAAACTTACTACGTACTTTTACAAAAATATCTGCAATCGTAAAGTATTTTTGAAATCGGACAAGATAAATCGGTTATTTGATGGTTTTCCTCCAAATGGTTTTCGAATTGGAGCATACTAAAAAAAATGAACAATGTCAATTCCCCATGTATGGTAGTAACACAAACAATCTACAGGCGGCGCCACTTAGCCGTTGCTTCTTTTAGCTATAAATGTCATCATTTACCACAGATTCAAGCAGCAATTTTTTTTTTAAATTGATATATCATTGGCGTAATGCTTATCAGCCGTATAGAGGCCGCCGAGTGACTGAGTAAAATGTTTTTATTTTTATAAAATATATGGCTCGACGGAAAAATAAAGGGTGCCGTTCAATCGTCATACAAACTTTTAGCATAATTTCATTTCACTACGCTCAAAAATCATAATACTCATTTACCATAACAACGGATTTCAGATTTTTACCGAGCATAAGCTTTAAATAATATAACATTCATTAGTCATAACAAAAACTGCAGTAATGCTTATATTTAATAATTTCATTTTAATATTCGGTTATTCAATATAATGATTAAAATTCATAACAACATTTAGAATAATGATAAGAGGGTTTAAACATATGTAATAAGTAAGCGTACAATTTTTTGTCGTATATTTACACTTGGCTGGTGCCAAATGCAAAAAACATTTGATTTGTGCGAGCGAGCGAAGCGAGCGAGCTAGATGGTTCGGAGCAGAAGCGAGTCGGATAGGTTAGGTTCAGAAGGCTAAGGCGGGAGCGAAGCGAAGCGTGGCTTCCGCCTTAGCCTTCGATGTTAGGTATTTTTTTTATAGCAGCCCGGATAATATTGCTGTTGCAGTTTTCCCAACAAAATCGAACTGCTATATTCAATAATTATATTAGTATTGCTGTTGGATTTTTGCCAGGCGTTTATACTTTTCGATCATTATCCTCGATGTTGGTATAAACATTGTTTATTATGAACTTTGATTATTATGCTGCATGATTATTATGCAGTACCTTCATTATGCGTAAGACAATTATGCAAATTGATATTATGATTTGAGAAATTCGGCATTTTGTTTGTATGCATATTGTTTTTATACGATCTCAATACTTCGACAAATTGAAATTATGATATTCGTGTTATGAGAAATGAAAATTCGCTAATCGTTGTTATGACGAACATTACACACCCAAAAATAAATAATAATAAACAAATAAATATCATGGGACTAATTACACCAACTGACCCAGTCCCCAACTAAGCGACGCTTTGTGCTATGGGTACCAAGGAACGGATAAACATACTTATATAATTTAGATAAATACATACTTAAATACATTCAACATCCATGACTCGGGCACAAACATTCGTATTCATCATACAAATGTCTGCTCCTACCGGGATTCGAACCCGGGACCTCTAGCTTCATAGTCAGGGTCACTAACCACTAGACTATCCGGTCGTCAAATCTGAAACTTTTTTCCGTAGCTAAGGATGGTTATTCGTATCAAAAGAAAAATCACCAAACACACTTTTAAAATAATCATGCATTCCCAATTCAAAATAAAAACGGATTTCGGAAAAAATTTCAAACTTTAAAATGGCCGCCCTGTAAAATTGCCATTTTGGATTTGGACTTATCAAGTTGTTCACGCCATGCACGGATATATTCTTGCAGATAATTTCAGTTATTGTGAATGTTATCACTTACCTACCTATTTTTGTATTAAAATAATAATCAGTGATTCGAAATAATGGCTACACATTCTACCTACATTTTGTACCTACAAGTGTATTATGATTCAAATTTCACCCGAGCGAAGCCGGGTTTTCATCTAGTAAATTAATATTCTTGGTCCTGCCGGTGCCCCATCCAGTTGACTCAGTTGACATTGACGGCATTCGGACGTAAGTATGGCAGTTTATTCGACTGAGTCTTGACACGTGTTTCAACGTTGGATTATAATTTAATGAACGCAAAGTTACAGACTGATCGGGAACGGACCGGCGGAATCCCATGCACTTAAGTGATCTACTACGTTGTAGACTCTATACCAAACCAAATTAGCCATCCAACTTTAGTTTAAACTTATTTATCTTTTGTCACCTCTTGTAAGTGGTTTATAAACTTTTATGTGTATGTTGCACCCTTACACCTACTCGTAATACAAACAATCAAAGCGCTGAACAATGGATTTAATTTATGGGTAGGATTATACTCTACTTTGAAATGAAACGACCATTAAAATAAAAAATAAGTCCCTATATTATTTATATTTACAACGTTATTCAATAAATACTTAACAACAATTGCTTTGACTAGAGATCGTGGAATGTGTGAGAGGGCGGAGGTGGGACGGCGGCTCAGGGCAGAAACCGCTGCGTCTCCGGCGCGGCGTCCGGCGTGAGCGGCGCCTCCGGCGCGTCCGGCGTGTCCGGCGCGTCCGGCGCGTCGGCGCTGAGGTAGGTGGTGTCGGTCGCGGCCGACGGCGGCGCCGCCCACGACACCCAGCGCGCCTGCAGATCCTGCACAGGGTACATCATTAGTTAATAAAACATGGGAACACCCAAATAGGTACTCTGAAATATTTTATTCCGAATTTACTAATTCCAATTTTTAAAACTCCGAATTTCATAATTCCTAAGAAATAAAATCCCGATTACTAAAAAACACGAAATTTATTTAACCGAATTTCAAAATTCCAATTGTATACAGGGTGTATCAGATAGCCCCTAACAATAATCAACTGGGGTATATAACCATAGCTACAGAAGCTAAAAAAAATATAAAAAAAAAATTGAAGTAACTGCAATCATTCCTATAGAAAACATAAAAAAAAAATTACTCCAATTTTTTCATTTTTTTTTTTTTTTAGCTTCTATAGCTATGGTTATATACCCCAGTTGATTATTGTTAGGGGCTATCTGATACACCCTGTATTATTCCGATTATTATAACACCGAATAATTAAAAAACGGAAGTGTCATTGGCCCGAAAATCAAAATTCCGATTGTTAATTTTCTGATACTTCATTACTAATTCGGAAATTTGATATTCGGGATAATGAAATTCGTGTTTTCAATAATCGGAATTTTGTTTATTAGGAATTGGATTAATTTAGGCCACCCCTAAGCCGCGAACATGTTTGTTTTACTCCAATAATATTCGGAGTTTTGAAAATCGGCATTTTAATATAATCGGAATTCGTATTTTTGATACTTCGGATTATTATTCATTCGGACTTCTTATTGTTCGGTGTACTGAAATTCGGAATTTAGAAAATCGAAAAACATTAGGCATTTTGAAATTTCGGATTTATTAAAATCGGAATAATGAAAAATCGGAATACTTATATTCGGAGTTTTAAAACCGTCGGAATTATAATAATCGGAATTATGAAAGTCGTGATTCCGATAATAGGAATTTAGTTTTTCGTATTTATGTAGTGTAGGTACCCATAAAACATACACGCGACACGACATGGTTAGCGGCGGGTTGGAGGGGGTGCGGTTTGGGCTTACCTCGGGCGGCGGCGGCGGCGCGGGCGCCTCGTCCAGCGGCAGCGCATCCAGCGGCACGAGGCACGGCGTCAGCAGGCGCGGCGCGTCCGCCAGGAATGCGGCCACGGCGGCGGCGCTCGGCCGCGCGCGCGGCTCCTGCTGCCAGCACGACTTCATCAGCCCCTCCCTGCAAGATCAGTGAAGTTGTTTTAGAATATAGAGCGCTGGCGTGGCAGGAGCACGACGCAGTAGCGAGGTAGCGGAGCGACGGGTACTCACAGCGAGGGGTTGAGGTGCGGCGGCGGGCACAGCGCGCGGCCGCGCGTGACGCGCGCCAGCACCTGCGCGTTGCCGAGCCCCTGGTAGGGCAGCGCACCGAACGTGACGATCTCGTACAGCAGCACGCCAAGCGCCCACACGTCCGAGGCGGGCGAGAACACGCCGCGGGCCAGCGACTCGGGCGCCATCCAGCGCACCGGCAGCAGCCCCTTGCGGCTGAAGCGGTAGTAGTCGCTCTCGCACACCGGGCGCGCCATGCCGAAGTCGGCCAGCTTGACGCCGCGGCGCGCCGACACGAGGCAGTTGCGCGCCGCCACGTCGCGGTGCACGAAGCGCAGCTGCGCCAGGTAGGACAGCGCGCGCGCCGCGTCCAGCGCCATGCCGGTGAGGCGGCGCGGCGACACCTCGTCCGCGTCGCCCTCGCCGCCCCAGCCGTCGCCGCCGTCCACCAGGTGCCGGCGCGCCAGCAGGTAGCCCTTCAGGTCGCCGTACAGCATGAACTCCATCACGGTGCACACGGGCTCCGAGTGCGTCACCACGCCCAGCAGCCGCACCACGTTGGAGTGCTCCAGCCGCTTCATGGCCTCCGCCTCCGCCAGGAAGTCCAGCTTCTCGGCCATGCCGGCGCCCGGCTTGAGCGTCTTCACGGCCACGGCGGTCCACGCGCGCCGCTCGCCCAGCAGCGCGTGCCCGCCGTACACGGTGCCGAACGCGCCCACGCCCAGTTTGCGGTTGATGACGACGCGCTCGCGCGGCAGCTCCCAGCGGTCCAGCGCGTCCAGCTTGGGCGCCAGCGCCGTCAGCCCCAGCGCGGCCAGCCGCGCACGGTACCGGCGTTCCAGGCGGCGCTTGACCAGCCAGCCGGCCGCGGCCAGTGCGACAGCCAGCGCGGCCAGCAGCAGCGCCAGCAGCACGCCCAGCGCCACGCGGCAGTCGGCGCGCAGCGCGTCGGCCAGCGGCTGCAGCGCGCAGAGCTCGCCGCCGTCCGTGGGCGGCGCACCGTCGGGCGTGGCCCAGCGCAGCGCGGCCGCCGCCAGCGCCAGCGCGCCGCGCTCCCAGCGGCCGACGCCGCGCCTCGTGCCGTTGTCCCACTGCACCAGCAGCTGCGGCGCCGCGCGCGCCCCGCCCGCCCACGTGAAGCTGCCCGTCAGCCCCGTGTAGTTTGTGCCCACCGCATCCGCGATTAATGCTCTGGAATCCAATTTGATCGTAAATAATGATTCATTCGACATAGGTATTTATTAAAATTGTGGTGATGGCGGTAAGGAGCGAATCGCTATGTATATAGGTAAGACTGTTGCAACTGCAATGCACAACAAAAAACCATTTTTTTATTAATGGTTCTCCCTGTCTAATGCATTCACAGTTGCGCAATAGTCACTATACCAAAAATGGAATCACTATACTAAAAAAAAAAAAATTAAACATTTAATTCAGAACACATAAAACAATATGACTATATGACTTTGTTTTCATGTTACACTCCCACGCGTAAACTAATTAATCGATCGTGATAAAATCTGATACCTACGGGAGATAAGGAGTTTGAGATGCTGGAAGGACGTAGGATATCTAGGTTTCAACTCACTGAACGATTTTAGGGTCGTGAAGGTCGTCGAGCGCTGCGGGGCGGCGCGCGAGCAGGCGGGCCAGCGCGGCCGCCCACAGGCGCAGCGCGTCGTAGAGCAGCGCGGCGGCGGCCGGCGGCGCCTCGCAGGGCCCGCGCGCCGTCTGCCGGCGGCACTGGCGGCGCCAGCGCGCCTCCCAGGCGGGCGGCGCGGGCGCGGCGGCCCACGCCTCCTGCCACGCCGGCGCCACGCTCAGGTGCAGCGCGGCCTGCTCCTCCAGCTGCGCGCGCGAGCAGGGCAGCGGCTCGCCGGGCGCGGGCTGCAGCGCGCCGGGCGGCAGCGGCGGCAGCAGCCACACGGCGCCGGCGCGCGGCGTCAGCCCGGCCGCGCGGCCCGTGCACAGCGCCGCCCGCAGCGCGCGCGCGTCCTGCACCCACACCAGCAGCACGCGCGCGCGCGCCGCCGACACGCGCCCCGCCCACTGACACACATCCACACGTTAAACTCCCAGCCCATCTTTTATAATATTATCTACAGTCGATCCTCTAGAATGAATGTAGGAATGTGCTGAGACTGAGTTATCACATAATAATACTACGACGAGAATATGAGAAACTTTTATCGTTTTTATATTTTTTTTTGTTTGTAAGTAAATAAGTACCTATACGTAATATTTTTGTGAAATAGTAATTTGTTGTCCTATATAAGATTTTGTAGGAATAATTTCTTGCATGATGTGTCTACTATTTTAGGGTATACACGAAGTGTAAGTCAATACCTAACACTCTATTTTGTAAGTTAGGATGTAATATCCAGTTTGTAGACCTTTAATAAAAAAAAAAAAAATCATTCATATATATTCTAAAAGCCCTTTTTTTCTTTTCAAAGGAATATGTACCTGCGTGATTAATTCGTAGTCCGGGTCCGGTTTGTCGTCAGCGAGTTCGGTATGAACGGAGACGTCGGCGCGCAGGCGCGCGGCGTCCAGCACGGCGCGCGTGCCGGGCTCGGTGAGCGCGGCCAGGCGGCGCCAGCGCATGCGCGCCAGCAGCGCTCCCAGCGCTGCGGCCGCGTCGCGCGCGTCGCCCGCCGCCAGCAGCACGTAGCGCGCGTCCGGCGGCGGCGGCTGCGGCGTGTAGCCCAGCACGGGCAGCGCGTGCGCCGGGCTCTGCCGCGCCACGTCCGCGAACGCCGCGCCGCACGCGGGGCCCGCCACGCCCGACAGCGCGCCGTACTCGCCCGTGCCCAGCGCGTCCAGCAGGTACTTGTAGGCGCGCGTCGCCGAGCAGCCGTCGTCGTACAGCTCGACCTTGAAGCGCGCGCCGCCCGCACCCGCCGCGCCCGCCTCCGCCTCGTCCTCCTCGGCCAGCGCGGCCGCCGCGGCCAGCGCCCGCGCGCCCAGTCCCTCGCGCCGCGTGTCGCCCGGCAGCAGCACGCTGACGCGCACCTCGCCGGCGCTCAGCGCGGCCGGGTGCTCCGCGAGGAATTCCCGCGCGGCCGCCTCGGCGCCGCGCTCGGTCGCGGCCGCGCCCAGCGCCGCCAGCTGCGGCGCGCTCAGCCGCAGTCGCGCCAGAACGCGCAGCACGCTGGGGGTGCGCGCGAGGGCGCGGGCGTTCACGAGCTTGAGCACGCGGTGCGGCTCGAAGGCGCAGGGCTCGGGGCCGGCGCAGGGCGGCGGGCCGAGCGGCGTGCCCGCGGGCTGCGCCAGCGCGTCGCAGGCGATGTGCGCGCGGCGCAGCGCGGCGGCGGCGGCCGGCAGCCGCGCGCCCAGCGGCACGGCGCGCGCGCGCAGCCCGCCCGTCGCCGCCAGCAGCGCGCGCGCCTCGCTCGCCGTGCTGGTCAGCAGCGTCGCGCACGGCCCCGACCCGCACGATTCCGGAGATATTGTGCCATTAGGGTATGTTGACCTGTAAATATTAAGTAATAAAAAACTTAATCTCCTCTCGTCCACGACCAGTACACAGTCGTACATGTACGAGTAATTCTATATTCCGATTTAATAAAATATAATTTAATAAGGCGTAGGTACCAATCGAGGGACTCGTTCGCATTTGAGATGTCGGCGAGCGCTCGAGCGAGCTCTCCCGGCGACACGTCGTAGAGCGCCGCCGTCGCGGGGTCCGCCAGGTCCAGCAAGGAGCGGGCGGCGGGCGCGGGGAGCGCGGGGTTCGCGGGGGTCCCGGCGGTCGCGCGGCACAGGCGGCGCGCGGGCGGCGCGGCGTCGCCGAGCAGGTCGAGCCCGGCGTCGCGCAGCTCAGCGGGCGCGGGCGCGGCGGCGGCGGGCACGGGCAGCAGCGCGGCGTGCAGCGTGCCGGAGGTGAGCGCGCGCAGCACGGCGTCGCGGCAGACGCGCTCGGCGGGCGCGCGGCACGCCGGCAGCGGCGGCGGCACGGCGCGCGCCCGCACGCCGCGTGCCGCCACCACGAGCGCTGCCAGCTCGCGCAGCGCGGCGCCGGCCCGCGCGCCGCCGTCGGCCTCGTCCTCGCCGAGCAGCGCGCTCGTCACCAGTATCTCGGGGTCGTCGGCGGCGCCGCGGCGGGGGCCAGGGCCGGGGTCGCCGCGCGCGCTGGCCAGCAGCGCGCACAGCGCCAGCGCGCACCACCACCATCGGCTCCTGGCGGCGCACGAAACAGACACTAATGTCACACTTCAATTCTGTTTACTTAATCCAAGTTTAGTTTCAATGATAATACTTAGTAGATCTATCTACTCTATCTACTAATAGAAATAAACACGTATAAAATTTTTAGATATATTAAGTGAGTATAAGTTATCTCTAAGCTAAGTTACAAACGTAACCTTCGTTTTAGACATAAAATTATGAAAACAATTAACCTTTTCGCCGCCAACGACACATAATATATATCAGCACCGCAGGTTCAACTCAACCATTACTTCCATCGCGTCCATTACTTCAATGCAAAAGCAACCATCGTTCAATTAAGTTAGGTAAGTTCAATTTATATCTTGTGTATTTGAGTTGGCGGCGAAAAGGAACAATTATAACTCAAAAATTAAAACATCGCAGTGCAATAAATATCTTTAAATATAATAACTAAGTCTAATTAAGTCTTAAGGTCATACATTAATGCAAATAAAAACATACATGTATAATTAAATATTAAATAATTAGTATTCTTTAATCGCTTATAGGTACCAAATTGCCCAAAATGCTACAATGTGTACAAAATGTATAACAATATTAATTACGACATTAGATCTAGATGCCGTAGTGTAACTCAAAATCAATTTAGAGTGTCCCAAAGAGGGTGAAAAGAAGGAAAACTGCTATTCGTCACTAGTTATTGTTATTAACAAGCACTTACAAAATTTCGTAAGCCAGATCTACAATAAAATACCCTTAGAAATTAGGAATTGTACTATTGACATGTTTAAGAAAAGAATGATGAAATTATTATTAGAAAAATGTTACTATAGAATTAATGACTTTTTGAATGATGAATGCTTTTAAGTATCTAGTGTAGATGATTATTTAATTTAATTTGATTTGATTATTAATGAAACACAACATTTAATTCAATTATTTTTTCGCTTAGGAGCATTATTGTTATTTTTTAAGTGAATTTGTATGCCGAAAGGCGAAACATGACGGACTGTTGTATGTACCTAACCTACGATCTTTGTATTTGGAATTACTCATGTTTTACAAATAAATAAATGATAAAGATTGATTGATTGAGATTTGATCCACGCCATGGTCGAATTGACTCTATCTGTAGTTTAGTATACTTACTTATTTGCATCATAAATTACTTACTTGCATAGTGTACTTACTTACTTGCATCATAAATTAAATGGATAAGGGTGCGACCAAACCACCGCGTATATGCAGTGACGTGTCGTATGCGTCACGTTTTCTCACCGTTTCTTCATACATTTTGTTGCGATTCCGTAACGTCACCGTTTTTTTAAGCGGCGATGTGGTCGCACCCTAATGTAATGAAAGTACCTACAGCCAAAAAAATGGACGGCCAGGAATTAATCTTGTATCCTTTTTACAATATCTCAAAAAGCTGTTGGTTCGGCTTTAATCTATATAGATACGTATATAAAAGAAAGTCGTGTTAGTTACACTATTTATAACTCGAGAACGGCTGAACCGATTTAGCCGAAAATTGGTGAGGAGGTAGCTGATAACCAGAAAATAGGTATACTAATAATAATAATAATAATAAAAGATATTTATTCAACAGTTTGCAATTACATTTAGGTTTACATGTAAACAATAAAAAGCTACAAACTATTGAAATGGGTTGCAGCTCAGCTTATGCCTGTGCCACCCAGACCTATCGATCTGTAATAGGACACCTTTTCTTTATATTTTTTTCATTGTCCTTCTAACAATGTGGTTGCTATAGAGACCCGAAATTTGAGACGGAGGCCAGGCCCCTCTTCTCCACTGGGCACTATGGGCACGTGCCCAGGGCCCCGCGATCGAATGGGGCCCCCTAGTTCCTGCCAGATTACCAAATGATAACCGATATTTAGGTCATAGGGGCCCCATGATCCTAATGTGCCCAGGGCCTCAAATAGTTTAAAGACGGCCCTGACGGAGGCAGTATGTAGGTAGGCTAAGTTAAGTTACGAGTAGAGAGATGTCACTTATGAACGGGTTGTGCGACTGGGTGCCCAACTCCCCAAGTGACTTGCTAAGGGCGTAGAAAATAAGAGATCGGTACATTTCCTTTAAAGTGGCTCTATCACTAGAAATCTTCGTCGAGAAATCGAGAAATATATAATAGTTGTACCTAATGACTTTTTATATAATTTGGATACATTTATACTCGGAAATTGCTTAGTTAATTGAAGATAAAATAAGTCTACGCGGACGAAGACGCGGGTAGAAGCTAGTAAATAAATAAATAAAATAGTTGTTTCAAAGCAAAACGGTCAATTGGTGATTGTGGAATAGTAGATGTTGGCGCGTGGTTCGTGCAGCGCCTGGACTCACCGCATGCGGCTGCGCGCGCGCCGGCGGGCGGCGTCTGCGGACAACAACAGGGAATTACATTAGCAATTAGGTACCGACACGAGCCGCCAGGTGTTGGCAGGAAGAGCGGCGGGAGTCCGGTCACCGTGACGCTTGAAACTTAGGTAGGTATTTGAATAAAGAATTGTAGTCGTCTCTATCTAATCCCTATGGAAAGAGCTTGAAAGGGACAACTGTGAGTCTGACTGATCATACCCACAGAAAAGTTATCAAAATGCCTTTTCACGGTCCCCAGCTTCCTCTTTCAAAACTGAACCGATTTTGTTTTTTATTCGGAGAGAAGGACTGACTATGCCTGTGCGTTTTCCTTTTTGTTTATTTTTTCCATTTATTCCAGAGAGTGAGCAAAAACTCGATTTTGCTTCGAGCTTTTTTTTAAAAAAAAAAACCGAGGACAGAGCTGAAGTCTATTCAAAAAAATCGAAAGGTTTGATTGAACTTCTCTTCAATCTGTCACTCATGTCGATACAAAAAAGCGAGAGATATAAACATAAACAAGTCGATCGATGTTTGATTTTAAAATTCTTTGCCTAGTGATAATGTACGCCCAAAAAACATTAAAACGTTCGCATTTAGCCGTAAAATTGAAATTCATTATATTATGTTAAGGTTTTAAACGAGTTTCTTTTAAATAATCGAATGATATTATTATTATGAAATAAAGAGGATGTAATTATAAAAATAGCGATTTTTATATGTACCTAAATAATAATTTACAATTTTAACAATCTTTAATGTTGTGACAGAATTCGAAGTAGGTACTTTTAGGACGGAAAACTTGCGGGATTCAATTTTTTTTCTAATGTGACTTTTGTACGTCCCGGAATTTTGTTTGTTTTTACCTACTTAATAGGTACCTACCAATAATTATCCCATACAACAGAGTATTTCTGGTACGGAACCCTTCGTGCGCGAGTCTGACTCGCACTTGGCCGGTTTTTTTATAAATCGTTTGTTCTGTTGTTTTTTAAAATAGATAAAATGTACGTGTCACACGAAAGTTTTTTGAATCTCGTGTGTTTGATTGAATCGCTTGCTGCACTAATCTAGAATCCTTCGCTTACTCGGGATTCAAAATCAAGACTCGCACCAAAAATCAACTTTGCTCTCTTGTTGCACAAATAACTATTGTGGGTGTCTGAATCATTTCAAATAATCATTATTGGAAAAAAGTAAAACATAGGGGCAAGGCAGACGTAGATAATAAATCTTGCGGCAAAAATATTCGTTCTAACGTGATTATTTAGGGTGGCAATGGGAATGCGTGTGTATGGAGAAACGGCCACCCGTTGGCCACCAAATCCACTTACGGTTTTTTAATTAGGTTAATGTGTTTTCTTTCGGTTTTTATTCTGCCTCGTGTGTCAATGTCACCGTTGGATGTCACTTATTGACTGAACTTTACATCAAGGTAACACCGCGATGGTGGAGGGAGGGGTGAACGAAACAATGGGCGAGGCGCCACTGCGCGGGCGCCGGCGCCGGCTGCGCAAATACGTGCTGACGCAAACCCACCGCCCCCCCGCCCTGCCCACGCCCCGCGCCTCGCAGCATTCGTCCCAGCTTGCAGCTACGCGCAACAACATCAGCCCGCGCGAGACCTCCCGAGCTGCTGCTGATACATTCTTCTAGATGCACCACCGCGATCCATGTTTTCGCCAGCAGCTGCGGTCGCGTTACTCGTTAGATTTTTTCGACAGATGGCGCTAATATTTTCCAAAGTATTAGACGCTTTTCCGGAATAACAATGTCGCCTATATCACTGTCATATCCGACTCTTTATCGAATTCTGTGCATATGAGGCCTATCGGATGTTCCGTCGCCACATGATAAAAGGACAAAATGAAATAGATAATTTCGCATGTTAAATACAGTACGTAAACTAAGGGTGCGGCCAAACCGCCGCGTATACGCAGCGACGTGTCGACAGTCGACACATTTATGTATGCGTCACATTTTCTCACCGTTTCTTCATACATTTTGTTGCGATTCCGTAACGTCACCGTTTTTAAAGCAGCGGTGTGGTCGCACCTTAAAACCATACCTTTAACCCGTTAACGGCCAAGTCGAGATAGTACACTACACAACAGTTTGCTATTAATAATTATTGATTTTTTACGCACTTTTATCCGTAACTTGCTCATAACAGAATTTTGTTATCATCCTATAGGTACGTCTTATGTAACTAATTTTAATTTTTTTTAACAACAACTGCTGTATACGAAACTCGACTTGACCGTTAAGGGGTTATAAGGTTTTGTTATCGTTAATTTACATACTCTATACCTAATAATAGTCAAGATATTGCCGTGTGCAGGATGTGGCCGATATAGAATAAGTATATATATTATGTTATGTACTACTGTATGCTACCAAAAGCTACTTGGTTTGAACTTTCATTTTCTCCAATTTATTGAGATTAAACTGATGCTTTCAATTTGCAGAGCCGGAGGAAAGAAATGCTGGGCATATCATGGACAGCAGACCTCACATCCATATGTAGATGAGGTCGATACATATCGATCTTCAACCGAAATTTCAAACTCGACGCTACATGCGTGCGTTAAACCACCAAGAGGCAGGATTTCGACGCGCTGAACAGACCAAATTTGCAGTTGTAATACCCCCCCAAACCCCCATGCATTAGCGTTTATCGTATGAGAGTTTTTGCAATGTAGGTTACTGTGCTCTATCACTAACAACTTCGTCTTACCCTACGATCCTAGAAGGTAATTCCTAATTCAAATAGGTACTTGAAGTGCATTATTTGCATAAACACTAACCCTCTTATTCATAAACGCTCTATAGACTACACTGCTAAGCTAACTTAGTAATCGTTTGTCCTTATCTGTGAAATGTAAATGTCAAAGTGACAGATAAGGACAAACGATTGCTAAGTTAGCAGAAAGCCTATAGAGCGTTTATGAACAAGGGGGTTAATACCTAATCAATGCGGGCTGCTTAGCGTTTATAATAAAAAAATGTTGAAATATTTCTCGGAGGTCTTATTTTAACTTTATTTGATGTGCCTAATTTTTCGGCATTGTATTAACAAATTGATTTAACTGAACCCAGGGGCATCGTTTCAATGAATTAAACATTACAATGTTTCACCACAGACACACTTTATATTACTTACGTACCTACGTAATTTAAGTTACGACGTAACAAAATGTCTGAAGCTCTCGTTAAATCACTATCGGCACAAATTTGGCAGCGCCACTGGCGGCGCGTCACGGCAACAAACTATTCTCATACTACATAATTTTAACGACTTTTGCTGCAACAAATACTTCAGGCAAGACGTTGTCGATGACAGAGATTATTAAAAGCCGCTAGTCAGCCAATTGGCGGCAAATGTCCTTCATAAAATTCACCTAGTTGCGCTAATGATGGGTCGCTATTGACTGGTTGTACATAAGCGCTCCGCATTCCAATTCTAGTCTGAAGCTTGTATATAGCCGCTTTGGAGTGACGAGCTCGAAAAAGGCTTTAATAGAGTCGCTAATTCTTTCAAAAGGGTATTGTGCAAATCTTAGACAAGGTTGTTACTCAGTACGACAAAGTTCCAAGTGGCTGACATTGTTGAGTACATATATAATATGGGAATAAACAATCGCACATAATGTACATACGTATTGCTATGAAATAACACGATGTAACAAGCAACGAGACATACGGTTGAGGTAGATTAGTCTCGCTGGCTCCGGCCTGCGGAAGGGGGGCTGGGGAGGGGGGAGGTACATATTTATACTCGGGCTCTTGTTTGGTCACACGGCCGCGTGGCATGGTATTAATTGCCACGTAAAAAATAAACTAGCATTCTGCAATATAATTAAATTAAACTCATATGGCATTCATTATCACTTTGGCACAACTATACTTAGTTTTAATTTTACAATAATAAATTGTTATAAGTAAACCCTTTCAGGCATAGGCATATCTACGTGTCCATGTAGATATGCCTATGCCTGAAAGGGTAACATACGTGAGTGATCCGTGATCGAGTTTTATTTTAGTACCTAGCTAATTATGTCTTAACGGTTCACGCCGAGCCGCGTACCTGCACGACAAAGATGTGATGATGGTAAATAAAAAGGACCTATAAAGATGTCATTACCATTATATGTATGTACTCGTTTGCAGGTAACGACCACAACACCACAACCCTGCGGATTCAACTCTAACCGAGTCGCTTTTTATTCGGAGATCAGAGAAAGCGGCAAGAATAATAGAATACAACCAAAATAGCTTGCTACAAATAATAAATAGTTGTTGGCAGAGTGTCCGGAGCACTTCAATATAAATACAGCGTTATCAACAGCGTCGTGGTGTGCGTGCGCGCGCGCGTGTGCGTACCCCGCCGCGGGTGCGTGTCAACAAACAAGCCGTACACAAGTGCAGCGATCTGATAGCGATAGCGTATCGGCGGCGGGTGACGCGGCCCTACGCTACTCCATGCTAACGCCACTCGGCCTGCGGTCACTGGCGCACGAGACCGCCAGCAGGAGCAACAGACCATTGACAACCTGCGCATGCCCGCCGTTGCAAACATTAACGAAGAGAACAGCAGAACTGGCATCTCGTTCAACAGAGATTCAGGGGACAATGTCGCTCGGTTCTCATTTCTAAGAGGGTACGACCGGAAGGCGCTAGAGATGATAATCGGAAGCCGTTTCTAGAAATCTAAAGATGTCACATCTGGTAATGAGAGGCTGGTGTGGAGTGGCGGCGCGCAGTGGCGGCGGCCGCGGCGGCGCCGGCGCACGCGCTGGGCCACGGGTGCCGAAAGCACAACACACGAAAGTACCATTAACGAGACAAGTACCTACGAGTGAGTAGAAGAAAATAACAGCTCTCGCTTTAATATTGTCTGCATTTCAAAAATTCAATTTGAGACTTAGTTTTTGTAACAATACACAGAGCTCTTACCACTTTCTAATGGTCTTGTGTGATGTGCTTTCAAAACTCTTCATATTAAGCGAACGCACTCATTTCGTACCTACGGATTTTTTTTGGTTCATTAGGAAATTGTCTGACGATGACTTAAATTTTTACACAGGTAGAGTCGATATTAAATTTAATTCCAGAGTCATAAAATATTGCCTCTTGTTTGCTTTGTTTGCAAACAATCGGTTTATCGCTATCCCGTGGGAACTATGCAATATAGTAGTAGTATAGTATAGTAGTATGTATGCCAAGTTTCATTAAAATATGTTTTAATATTTTTGAGTAAATAAATCCGTCCATTTTCGGAAAATTTCGCATTTATTTATTATAATCAATAATCTGTAACTTAAATAGATTACTACATTTACAATTATAAAATCATCTGTGATGCCTATCAGTGGACTTGTTTTTATTTTATTTTAATATAAATGAAGACGTATTTATGTATATTTGCAAATTACCGAAATTGGACACCTCTTCGCCTCTTGGTGTTATGTCGTGGAAAATCCTTGGGGAATGTCGCCAGGGTAGGACAGGGGCGCGAGCACAGGCACGGGCACACACAGCACAGCACAGTCGTAGGCGCGGGCGCGGGCGGCGCGAGCACAGGCGGCGGCGGGAGCGTCGCGAGCGCGACTGACGCGCACGCGCGCGCGCCGCGGGCCGCCAGCCCCGCGCCGACAGATCGCTCGAACGGTTTTGTTTTGCTTATGCTTACAGATAAAACTTACAAAAACAAACATTATGGAATTAACAACACTTTCGGGAGTTAATCGCGCCATTAAATCACTAACATTACATCGGTGCATTAAGTACGATGATAATGATGTATTTGATCGTTCGATTGAATTATAATGCTAACACAACAGGATTATTTGGACAATAAGTTTGTATTTATGTACTTTTGAACAGTTTGTGTCGAGAAAATACGATACTATACGAAGCTGTTTTTGTCATTTGATACACAAAACATGTTTCATTAAGTAAATATTTTTCTGTTTTTAAGCTTCATTTATTCACAAATACGAACACCAGATTTTGCGATTCCTTTGTATTACTTTTTAATCTTCCTTTTAAATATCTCGTTCAATAAAAATCGTAACGCCTTCCGCTGTGAAATTAATTTCGATATAATTTTCTTTTATACTTTCTGTATGTAGAGACCACAGACACAAGAGTAGAGAATCGAAGGCGAAAAATAAAATATGCTTGCGATCTACATAACAATGCAAAATGTTCGTGTTCATGAAACAAACAACGATAATATTGAACATTAGTTACGTTATGAAGTTTAACGATGCCTATTGGCGCGGCGGTGGCGGCAGGGGCCCGGTTTTTTATAATAATAAAAAACATATATTATTATATTATATTTTCTGTTTATATGCGACCACGACCAGTTAGCCTCGTGCTCGGTGAATCTGGCTGCGAGGCAAAGGTGTCGCTGTCGGGGCGAGCACCGGTCGAGGCAGACCCTCGTGTCACTTATATTCATGTTTGTACCTACTCGAGACTTCCATTTACAATTTTTTTGACGTGACAACGTCTTATAAATTGGTTTGCCGGGTGACACTTCAAGAAACTGCGTTACGCTCCGCTCACGTTATGCGCTCACAATGAGAGCGAGTGAGAGGCACGCGGGCATGGTTAGCCCGCCTAAGAGCGAGAGAGACAGACATAAAAAGTGAAAGGCACGCGTCCCTTCCACTCGAGCACAGTTAGTGTTAAATATAATTCTTTGTATAAATAAATGTTTTAAATTGTTACTATTATTTCATCCTTCTTCCTACTATACGAATGAATATTCACATTAAAATTATTTTACCACTCAAAGTCGTTGTCACGTAAAACTTTCGCCCGTATACCGACTTTACAGGCAACCAATTTTTTTTTAATTTAAAACAATTCTACATTTCATACACACAAATAAATTAGTAATTACTGATACTTGCGTTATTTATAACTTACTATTGCGAGCGGAAACGTGCGTCTAATCTGTACAATATTTAGGTACCTAAACATTTCTGTTGTCTATTACTCTTTTCGCCTCTCCTGTCTGTTCATCAGTAGTTTCTTAGCTACAAACATAGACATGTTTACCCCTATGAGACCCCTGTGAGACCCTTCTCAGACCCGAGATTGTCGCAAACCAGAAATACCAAGCGCTCGCAAACGCATTCCTCTCATAATTGCGGCTCTATGTATTTTTTTTTCTTTGCATTTTAGTACAGAATTCAATAAAAAAACACGTTCTACTTATGTGCAAAGGACAGTTGACTCTTAGACCGCCTTGCTGGAAAGTTAAAACTCGATTTAGTAGCGTCAGAAGGTTTGGAATCGGAAGATTCAAATCATTCCGTTTGTAGCAGGCGGTGAGCTGAGAGCTGATCCCCCGGCCGGCGCGGTCTCCACTCGCCTCTGCCGACAGCTCTGTTGACACGCGGCGCGGCCTTTGCGGCGGCCTTCTCCGGAGACGGTATGCAGAACAAGTGCAACTATAATTGTTCAACTATAGAGTCGCTGTGGGTTTGTTTCCGTGTCGCGAGGCAGCGCAGCGCGCCTTCTACTTTTCCTCTACTTCTCGCCCTGACAAGGCCCTTGGTTGCAAATAGTTCTCGAGTGTCTATATCACGTGCAATAAGTATGCGTATTTGGAGGTTTCTTTTGGCGGTTCTGATGCTTTACCTATGAGCCGACGCAGAGGAATCTCGCAAAAAGTCATTACGGTTGTAACGCGGCCATATGCGGAGTTTTTTTTGTGCTATACAGGGCGTATAAGCTAGACTAAAGATGGCCCTAATAAAAGTTTCGAGTTATTGTCAAATTAAGGTTTTTAGTGAATTCTCACTTTTGTTGACATTGTGAGTGCCAGCATTCAATTGGAAAGCTCACGAAGTTAGTTTTTTATTACATAACTTAAAATTTACAAAAATAAACTTATTCCTTCCACGAACCCTTCCTTAACTAAGTATACCTATCTAAATTACGCGTCAAAAAAATTACAAAGAAAAGGCGAACAACTTATTGTTCGCCACTCATTACAATTTTTTTTTAACTTATGCGTAGATAAGTTTACGTATTTATTTTAATAATGTTTAGTTCTCTATTAGTGGGTACTGTACTATCACATATTATGCAAAACAGATCGTTGAAGCTACTCGGCGGCCGACAAGAGATATTTGCATGCGCCGGCGTCATCGCTACGAGAATAAAATTATTATATGTACTATTTACTTATCCTCATAATATTAAAGCTCAGGCAAAAGAAGAACTCGTCCATTAAATATACCTAACCTATCTATTATTATACACAGAAGAATTCTCCAATAGTTTGGTAATATGGACTATTTGCAACATATTTTTTCTACTAGCTGTTGCCAGCGACTTCGTCTGCAAAGAATTCGTTTATCGCTATCCCGCGGGAACTACGCAATTTTCCGGGATAAAAAGTAGCCTATGTGCTATTCCAGACTTTTCTCTATCTATGTGCCGAATTTCATCCAGATCCGCTGGGCCGTTCTGGCGTGATTGAGTAACAAACAAACATCCATCCATCCATCCATCCATCCATCTATCCATCCATCCATACTTTCGCATTTATAATATTAGTTAGATAATTTTCCTATATCCAACTATACAAAACAAAGCTATAAGATATTGGAATATTTACTATACGTAGGTATACACACATACAATTAGATTTTTCTTCATAAACAATAGGTGACATTAAAATTCAGTATGCTAAGCAACGATAAACTTTTACCACAAATAGCCGTTTGCCCAACGTTTGACCTTTGACCGACCAATCAGAGCGCAGCAATCGCCGCAGTGGTCTGGCGAAATGTATTTAAGACATATCAAATGACATTTCCACTGTATTGGTTAGCTCCTCTATTTATTTCACCTGGTGTGTTTAAGATTTGCTAAGAGACGTAAATAGCTTATTTAGTTGTCATAAATAAAACATGGCCACGACTAATAGCAATAACAATTGTAATACACCGTCTTTTGTTTTCGAAGAAGTCGCAGACACACACGTGGAGGGCACGTCATGGGCACGTCGGCGACGCGCACGCGCACACGCACATACACGCGCCGCCGCTAGGACGGGACAATACTGCCGTGTCACGCGTGTCTAACGTATCTCCAATAACAACTATTTGAGAGAAATGCAATCAAAGTTTTTGCTCAATCACATTGTATGTCTACTTCGTCACTAATGGAGTTAATCATTTGTAATTGGCACAGTAGGTTAGAAATATTATTGTGACAATGTAGTTTTAATTTTATCACATTGCTACTACTGAATTTGAAATAGGACGTTTTATTAAACGTGTGTGTCCTATCTATCGTAATTGAATTTCCTGATAAGTTTATGAAAAATTTGACATACGTTACCTACTACTGGCGTTTTCTTTACATTAAGGCGCAAAAATCGTAGCCATACATTAGATAGTTACTAGGTGTGGTCCATGTCAAGACACATGTCAAATGATCTCTCATATCTAAAAGCTTAAGAACCACTGCTGTAAAGTCTCTAATACTAGAACTGTTCTGTACTGCTGCTCCGCGTATATAGGCACGCAGGGCGTGTCCCCGTTCATTGGAGAGTTTGACGAGACTCAGCATTAGAAATGTTGTTCATATCCTCACATAACCGTCGATCTTCATAACTTATTAACATACTAGATGTTAATGTTAAATGCCTCTTTCTTAGCGTACAGTTCATAGTAGTATAAATAGTAAAACAGTTTAACCCGCGTTCAGATACGCCAATTAACATACAAATGATACTAAATGAACTACTGTTAGTTCAATGACATAAATAGCTGTATGTTTCCATCCACGCAGCCACTTACGCGCGATTGGACCAAAACAAACAAACTTTCAAAATGATTTAAAAAAATGCAAGATTGACGCAGTTCCCGTCTGAGTTACCGGTCGACGATCTGGTGATAAGGTGAGCTAGATTTGCTATGAAAATTCAAAGTAATACAGTTTTTGGTAGAAAATACTTTATTTAACAAATACTCGATCACGTCGGATGCACTTCACCATCCATCAATATAAATACTGTTAGCAGAGGTAAGTCGCGGCGTCAGAAGCGCGAGGCGTAGCCGCCGCCGCGGCTGTCGGCGTGCGAGGCGAGCGTGTCGCCGCGCTGCTGCACCACGTTGACGGCGGCGAAGGGCGGCGTGGCGTTGAGAGCGGGCAGGGGCGCAGCCAGCGGGGCCAGGGCGGGCGGCAGCGCGCCCTCGGCCGCCAGCGCGCCGCCCGCCAGCACGGCCACGCGCGCGCGCTCCACGCCGCCCGCGCCCGGCTCCGCGCCCGCGCCCGCCGCCAGCGCCGCCGCCGCCTGCGCCAGCGCCGCCGACGACTCCGCGCCCAGCACGTACCGTGTCCCTGCACGAATATGCCCAGATTACGACGCAGCCGTTCGCTCTATTCTCGAACTTGCATTTTTTACTGACAGATCAGTCTGTTTAAATGTGACAGCCGCGGGCGATGTACCGACCGCAGACTTGTTCGTCGAGCAGCATCGCGGGCGCCAGGTCGAGCGAAGCGCCGGGTCGGTCGCGCGCGCCCGCCGCGCCGCCCGCCAGCCACGGCGGCAGCGAGCCGAACGGGATTGACAACCCTCTGTGTATAATGTTTATTAAAATTATACAAGATAAAAGGGATAGGCAATATTGCCGTTCTTTAGATGAATTTTAGATGACACTGACGTCACCAGCGCCAAGTAGGTGTCGAAGGGGTCGACGACGGCGAGCCCGCTCGCCACGCCGCCGGGCCAGCCGCCGAGCCGCGCCTCCGCCACGAGCGCGGTCACCACCCTGCACACAGGTATTTTCCACACATCAGATATGTTCGATATCCAGGTGTATGTGTTTGTTAGTGTTAACTCTTGTTAGGTATCAAAAGCGGACCTGCGCTCGGCTGTGTCGGCGTCGTCGGGCGGCGGGTCCAGCGCGGCCTGCAGCGCGCGCGCCGCCGCCGCCGCCCCCGCGCCGCCCGCGAACAGCGTCCAGCGGCCCGCCGCCGCCGCCGGCGCCGCCCGCCGCCGCAGCGCCGCGCTGCTGTTAGACCACGACGCAGATAACTCTGCACACATTTTTAAATATGTTTGATTTATGTCCCCATTGGTTCTTATTTATTCACTTTAAAAAAGAAACAGGAAATACGTGTAGTGACATTAAGTAATCGTGAGTGTTGGCGGTGTACCTGCGCTGGAGTTGCGCTGCAGCGCGGCGAGGTAGTCTGCGAGCGCGGGGTCTGCGCGCGCGCCGGTCCAGTCCGCGCCCGCGCCGGCCGCCGCCGCCGCCGCCGCCGCAGCCGCCAGCTCCTTTGACACCAGGAAACCCCCCCTGCAGATACCATACGTCATAATTCTCTCGTCTATCACAATAAATATTAAAATACAGATGACATTTAAAGACTCTCTGCCGAGGTCAGTTTTTCCGGAACGCTATAATCTGGGCATACTTAAGGCCAAAGTGACCAGACACCTTCTAGGCAAACGTGTATCATCTTAGGCCTCATCTTCGCCTTCCATCATGCGAGATTGAGGTCAAACGTAAGCCGTAACGTAAACGTAAAATATTATGTAAAAAAAGAGTAAAACTTCTCTCTCATTCTATTATTATTGCAAGTACGATATAGAATCGGGACATGGCTGGGCATTGATTAACACAGTATGGATGCATTTATATTTTATCGAGGCACCTGCAATAGGTACGCGTTTGAATTCAGATCAGGGGCCTTACCATGACGTCCTAATTCCGACGCAGTTCAAGTTTTAGCTGTCACTTTTAGTATGAATCTGACAGCGAGCGGACCTAAACTGAAACGCATTAAGACGTCATGGTACAGCCCCAGGTTGTGTGAGGACTCATCGCGCACCATAATGAACCGATTACTTCCGCAGAGCTTTTAATAAATGTTTACACAAGACTATCAATTATGTACAAGTTAAATATCATCTGGTTTTATGAATGATTGATTGAAAGGTCACATCACATCTCTTCCAACATCGTTGCTCCGCTCCGTTACCCTATACACAAATAAATGTACTCTGTGGCTCCGGCTGAGAGCAGCCGCGTCTGTGATTAGCATTTTTACTCGATTAGTTTTGGCATCGCCATAATATGACACGTGACGTAACGTTTCGCAAGCACGCGAGAGCTGTGCGGACCCACTTGTTGCAGATTGTTGTTTTGCTCAATTATAATAAATCAGGTATGCAGATCAGTTAACCAATCCTCGTTTATCGCTAAAAAGTATTAAGTATCACAGTGAGCGTTAACTATTTATATTCGCTTAATTAGAAAAGTGTAGGAAGGTAGGTAGGTACGCCTGAGCCGGTGGCTTGCGATCCGCGTCGTTTAGGAAGAAAGATGTTGTCGCACTAGCCCCCTATATTTAGCAGCGTCTCGGCAATCAAATAACAATAAAATGTGGCAAAAACAAAGGATCGGTGTCGCGTGCCGGCGGCGCGCAGCGGCGGAGCAGAGCCGCGGCGCCGCCAGCTGGCCCGCGCCCAGCACCCGCGCCCCCATAACAACAACTAATTCATTTATCTATCCTTTCGTACCTTTATTTATAATTTATGCCTTAAGTATCTTGTAAAGCTACCTCTGCAAATCTTTATCAAATTGATCACAATTTGACCGCCTTTTCCGTTGTTACCGTTATATGGAAAACTGCGAGAATCTTCAAATTTCCAACGGTCCTCGAATTAAATGACTGTGACTGACGCAGGAAGTATCGGGCCATGTTATTTTGTTTACGAGGTTAGCGCGTTCGAATTAAATGCGGCGAGCGAGGCAACTCACATCAAGATTCAGAAAAAATGGCTATTAAAGCAAACGAATGACCGTGGAACTGACAAATTAATAGTTGGACTCGATCAACAAAAGTAAATAGTAAATTTGCGCTTTTTATACATATTAGCGTGGAGGAGCAAGCTGGCCGCAGCCCCGGCGCGGCCCTCGGCGCAGGCTCGGGCGCCGCAGGGCTCCGCCTCCGCGGGACCACTAGCATTCACGAAGAAGCCAATTATCAAATCCTGCGCCGCCAGTGAAACGTAGGTTCGCAGGGTATATTAATAGCGGACTGGTTTTATGTTTGTTATTTAATATTCGGAGGTATTTTGTTTGCATACATTAAATAATTAAATTAATTGGACTTTATAGGCATCAGAACTCCTCGGAAAGCGTTTTATAAAGTCACTCCGCTCAGTGGAGCGGAAAGGAACGCCTTGGTAGTGATGGAGGAACGCTCGTCGTAAAAATGACGAGCACAAGAACTTTGAAATATGTAAGTGTTACGTAGTACGTAACGTAAAGTTATAAATAAATAAACGTAGATTTTTCATCCAAGTCAAGACCTAAAACCTCTTATTCTACTTCTACACCATCTTTTCCTTAAACTATGTGGTTGAAACCTTCCTCTTCCTCAGAGCTACTTCTTCATCAATTTCACTTTTTAGCGGCAAAAGTCCTACAGTACTAATACTGACTACTGACTGAGATACATCGCTTATTGCACAAGACCCCAAGGCCCAAGGCCAGCTCTACATAATTATCCGCTACTCGATTTACTAAATGTGAGTCTGCGTGTATTTTGAGTGTTATTCGCGGCGTGACCTACTTGCCCGCCGATACCAAACTGTCACGCAATAATGAAAGAAGTTCAATGGGACCTACCACGGGTTGCAGCATTGTACAGAGCGCATCCAAAAATGTACGGGACAAATTCTGGTTCATTTTCGTTGCTATTTTTTACCAAGGATTATTTTTAGGACTATCCATTTCATGCGTTGCATATGCCAGTAGCTTGTACATTTTTGTGCAAGTACCTACCTGACACGCGTATGTCAAATTTCATATAAATATGACACAAGAGTGCAAGCTACTTGCACAAAAATGTACAAGCTACTGGCATGAGTAACGCATCCCTAACTTAACTTTGACTTCGAGGTATAACTACTTAAAAATTAGCGTTGCGTTGGTTTGGGTTGAAAAAGTAAAGAAAACTTTTACAATCGAGCGTATCTATATTAATATCATCGACTACTTCACTATTGTATTGCCGTGCACGGAGAGGTCGGCATACAGTTCTTACCCAACTTCCCAACATTGGCAAAATCATCAAGAAGTTTATGACATCATAACTTGAAATGGATTGAAATATACTTGACGTTTTAAATGGATATGACGTCCATTTCCCAAATCTTTCTGATGTAAAAGTATGAGGTTTTCCAGAGCACATATGAGTTCTAGAGCAAACACGAACTTTGTCAGCTTATAGCAGCCATGTTTGTCTGGCAAAAGGGGTTTCTTAAACCATTGTAGTTACACAGCTACATTAAATAGGCTACGAGTATCCAACAGGTTCAGTTTACGACGAATCAACCGCAGCGTATTTTTTGTTTTAGAATAAAGTATGGGTTAATAATCGCCCCAGATCAAAGCCATACTAAACAATGGCTTTTATGAATGCATAATATTTATATGTAATAGCATCTTGTGTCGGTGTTGATGATAAATATAGCTGGCTGGGCCTGTGTCCTTTACGGAAAACTCTATAATAGCTGCATTTATTCAATACTAGCTTCTGCCCGCGATTTCGTCCAGCAAAACAAATATACACACTAAAAACCTTTCACCTTTATACTGTGATGAATCAAGGTGTAGGTACTGACCTAGCGAGGTCTATGGTGGGTTGTAGCACTTGCCGCCAGGGCAGCGCGCCGCGCTCCGCGTGGAAGGCGGCCAGCGCGGCCAGCAGCCGGGGCGCGCGCGCCGCCCCCGCCGCCTCCGCCTCCGCCGCACCGCCCCACTCCAGCAGCAGCGGGCCCGCCGCGCGCGCCCCGCGGTACTCCCAGTACACCAGGGCGCCGCTCCTGCGAAACGAACAAGCTCTTCACGGTTGGCACGGGATACCCGTCTTCTTTAGAACGAGCAGTAAGAAAAAGACGGGTATAGTCTATCTCGCACGCGACGCAGCTCTAGCGCTTTCGTGCTGATGTGATTCTTTTAAGGAAACTCATCGTATCAAGTGATATTTGCGTGCAGTTGGCAGTCATACATAGCCAGGCATCCTGTTGGGCGTGCGTGACATTGACACCTGACACTGACTCCGTATAATGTCTACGAGCAAAAGAATCAAGTTAATGTTATAATCGTCTGCCAAAAGTAGTGATGACTCCACGGCCGAATTCGTTTAGGAAATCGTAAAACTGAGAGCTGAACTGCCACTTCTCCAGCAGCCTTCAGAAGAGGCCTGAACATGGAACGCTACTTTTTTTTTATTATTAAAACCGACAAACGGGCTTGCGGTGCACCTGATGGTAAGTGATCACCGCCGCCCATGGACAACCACAGCACCATTGGGACTGCTAGCGCGTTGCCGGCCATGCAAGAAGCGGTACACTCGCCTCTTAAAGGTACCCATGTCGTAGCCAGTTGGAAAAACCCCAACCGCCAGCCCATTCCAAATTTTACACGTACGAGGCAGGAAAGACAGTTTAAATCGTACAGTGTTGGAGCACCATCCATCGAGGTGATGTTGATGGAAACTACTTTTGAATCGTGTAGTACGGTGATGGAACTTGGGAGCTGAAACAAGGTTAAAAAGTCCTTCGGAGCACTCCCCATTATAGATCCTGTAGAACACGCAAAGAGAACTTACGTCTCTGCGAAGAAGAAGAGGGTCAAGTTTCACAGAGAGCATAGGGTCACCAATGATGCGGCATGCCCTGCGTTGTAAGCGATAAAATGGTAGGAGCTTGGTATTGAGAGGCCCCAGCCCAGAGGAGCGAGCTATACTCCATGAATGGTCGAACCTGAGCCTTTTCTGATGCATCTGAATTCTTACTAAATAGTATATTTATGTACTTTGTTTTATTGTTGGGTCGAGTTTGACAGTGCGGGTCGAGAAAACAGTTTAACGCGCAAAAGAGATCGTACAGTGAGTCACGGCGCGCGCCGCCCCTCACACGCGCGTCACCACATTTGAACAGCCGATAAATATTACATTTTATACCACCTCACTCGCATAACATTCGTTTTTACAACGCCGTTAACCTCAACAATTTACCTAAATCATTATTGTCATGAACGGACATGTGTCGCGCAATGACAATAAATTAATTTATACTCGTTACCCGCAGCACTACTCGCCAATACGCGGGACGCCTTGGACTCCTCTCAACTGTAAATATTGGACCAACACTAATAGTGGTTTGCTCGTAAAAAGCTAATCATCCCAATGAAAGATCGTTGCTCAATTAAAACGGGCCTCTCCGTACAGGGAGACTCCGCGCGGCGGACGGAAGGCGAGGATTTCTGTTTCCGAGTCCAGTATAGCACTTAGTGGTTGGTGCTTTTCTCAAATATTAAGCAAAAAATTACAAAGACAAAATATACTTTATTGTAACAGTAAAATTAAATCACATAACGACATATTTCCAAAAAGTTTAATCGCCAAACAACGGTTTCTTAGAGAAACACAGATTCATTCCATTTAAACAGCCCAATAGTGTTCTCGCGAACATTTCGATACCGCAATTCAGAAATATTTCATTGCTGTCAAGTTAAAGTTAATTTTCCCGCTCTTTAATTAAAGTTATGCAACCTCGTTGCACGAACGCCGCTGCTCTTGTTCTCTTTTTTTATTTGTAAGTGCGTTCCATACAGTGCCCACCTCTTAGAGTTGGAAATGTTGGGATAAATATTTGTTAAATAGAATTAATTTGTAACTAATCTATTTATACACCCCCTTGCAAAAAAACGGGCACCCATGGTTTTTGTATTTTATGTGCATAAAAGCTTACTTTCTAAGCTTTTTAATGATCCAAACGCTAGGCTTTTTGCACTGCGACCACACCGCCGCGTAAACGCAGTGACGTGTCGTATGTGTCACGTTTTCTCACCGTTTCTTCATACATTTTGTTGCGATTCCGTAACGTCACCGTTTTTAAGCGGCGGTGTGGTCTTACTAGGAATTCTAAGTTCAAATTACATCGCATGTAATGAGATTTGTATCGTACTTACTGGACACTTTTTCGTTCCGAATTCAAAACTTACCGGAGACTTCGATGATTGTCCGGTAGGTATTCAATTAACTTACTAGTGACTTTTTAATGATGTAATGGCGACTTTACGTAGGTATCATGTTTGAGAAAAACATGTTTGTGTCGTTTCTTCAATAGATAAGTATGTGTACATGCTTTAGTGTACGCTGAATGCGGCCGCGTGGTTCCTAGTCTACGGCCGCAAGCATGGTCACGAGTCACGACTGAGTTAATTGGTCTTATTCATTCATCATATTTATTTCATTAATTAGATTAAGAATAAGAATAAGAATAACAATAAGAATAAATTTATTTAACCACAGAAGTTACAAATGCATAACATTTTACAAAGCACACATTGTTACATAGAGATGGGTAGATGACATTTATGCGGTTAGTGAAACGGCGGCGCTCGCACTAGCGCTCTGGCTCTGTATCGCGCGAGAGTGTCAAGGAAGTACTCAAAATACAAGGATAATACAAACAACAAAAAGACAAGAAAATAAATAGTCCGAAAGTAGTGTGTATTGTGTGTCCAAATATTTAGAAACTAATGATGTTAAAAGCACAACGGCATCTTCAGTTGATTTCTTCTGCCTAAATCCAAATGGGACTCAGAGATGAGGGCATGGCGATCTAGATACTTTACTAGGCGAGTATTTACACCTTTTTCCAGTAATTTTGAAAGTACACTTAGTAGAGCAATAGGTCTGTAATTGGACGGCAACGTTTTATCACCGTCTTTGTGAATGGGGGATATAACTCCTAGCTTCCACTCGTTTGGAAATAGGTATACCAGAAGCAAAGCTTAGATTGAAAATGTGTGTTAAGGGTTCGACTATTGATGGTTTAATTAATTCGAATTACTAGCATGTTGTTGCTAAAAGTTTATCATTAATGTACTTCATTATTCATTAGGTATGATCATAATAAGTTACGAAATTATGATAAAAAATTAGGTAACATATAGGAGCCAGTTGAAATAATCAATATTCGCGATATGTTTACAAGCGCGTAATCTATCGGTGAGCGACGCGCCAGCTGGCTGGTGCAGTGCGCCGCACATACCTACAGCCAACCGATCAGACCCACACAGTTGCATTCGACGCTCACCACCCACAGGCTCTCTATTTAGCTCTAATCATGTGACACTTAGGTACTATGGCACGCTAACCAGATGACCGCAAAGACCCTTTATTCGAGCATGCTCATAATGTGAATTTATGATGGAATAACGTGCAGTTCGATTCTATTGTCTATTGTGGAGCAAGTTCACAGCGTTGGCACAGACTCTACGTAGGTACTTAACCCTTATCTATTTGGAATATTAGTGTGGAGTTCCCGCAGCCGCACACGCGGCATTCCGGCCGCGCGCTGGCGCCGGAAGCTGCGCATGAGCCGGTATTTATTTATCAAGCTAATTGACTGCGTTGTTTCACGCGCCTTGTTTACAGCGGCGAACGAAACTATTTGGCAACAACAATGTAATAAACAGCAAAAAGCTACTATCAATAAGGAAATATGTAGGTAAGTACTGATGTATTTTGAATCGGTCATGCTTAGGGCAATAAAAAACCGGTCAAGTGCGAGTCGGTCACGTGGAATGTGGGTTTTGACTACTACTCATTAACTTGTAGTCTTCATTATATCTGTGCCTGTTTCCTTTTTTAGGCTGGAGATAATGAAATATCATGAGGTGTGGAGGGCAAAGGGAAACCATTACACTATTTTCTCTAAAAAGCTATCGTAAAGTTTCACATTCCCATTGACCACGTAATTTTTTTTTTATGTGAATAGGAAGGCAAACGAGCAAGTGGGTCACCTGATGGTAAGCGATCACCACTGCCCATAGACACCCACAACCCCGGAGGGATTGCAGATGCGTTGCCAACCTAGAGGACTTAGATGAAATGCCTCTTGTGCCCGTAATTTCCCCGGCTGTCTTACTCTCCACACCGGAACACAGCAGTGCAAGCACTGCTGCTTGGCGGCAGGATTAGCGAGTAAGATGGTGGTAGCGATCCGGACGGACCTTGCACAAGGCCCTACCACCCGCAATACTTATTAGGGGAGCCCAACACGACTTTTGGCCTCGTCCAAATCAGTCTTTTGAATAGGACATCTTCGAGGGTTCAAATTGAGGGGTGAAAATCTGACTCGCTCGAAAAAAAAATTTATTTCATTTTCTACCCCATCGTACCTACAGCCACCCACCACTACCAAACCGGCAGATTTATATTTTATCGGAAAGACATAGGGTGTTTACTTTATTAATGTCTGACGCGCCCCACTGAAAAGGAAAACTTCGTATAAACTTTTTTCCTTCTTAGCATGCAATCTTCATAATCTAATAGGTCCCCACGACGCTTTTTAGTAACTGCATATTTAGCATCTTGGCCTCTCCTACTATAATGATCATTGAGCATTTAAATTATGTTAATCAACATAATCGTCATCATAATCGAGTTATGGATGTTGTATTGTATGTATTTAAGTATTTATTTACGTACATTATATAAGTATGTTTATCCGTTGCCTGGTACCCATAGCACAAGCTCTACTTAGTTTGGGACTGGGTGTAATTTGTCCCAAGATAATTATTTATTTATTTATTTATAATTTAAACGTTCCATGCTAAACGATGTTGTTATTGCTTACCAAAGTACGAAAACGTCAAATTGAATAGGTCATATTGTTTCTTTGTTTTTCGACCTTCATTGTTTGTTTGTTAATGCTAACAAAATACTATCTACATCTACCTATCTAATGAGCGAGCATTCTTATTTATATTATGTATGTAATCTGAATGTCGAAAGCGGCTCCAACGATTTTAATGAAATGTGGTATGCAGGGGTTTCGGGGGCGACAAATCGATCTAGCTAAGTATCATTTTTAGATAACGTACAAAAAATACCTAGCAAGGCTCGGTCATCCAGGTACTTTTAATCAAGTACCTAGTCATCATTTAAGCGGTCGGTATATTGCTACGTATCTATATATTCGACCGTGGCTATACGCTCGCGCGGTGCTCCGGCGCGGAGGCTCGCGTCGCGTACGCTCTTGTTTCTATATATTCGACCGTGGCTATACGCTCGCGCGGTGCTCCGGCGCGGAGGCTCGCGTCGCGTACGCTCTTGTTTCTATATATTCGACCGTGGCTATACGCTCGCGCGGTGCTCCCGCGCGGTGCTCCGGCGCGGAGGCTCGCGTCGCGTACGCTCTTGTTTCAATGACTATGATTGCCAATATTTAATTGCATTTATATCCGGTTTTCTATTTTTAGTGCGACCTTAGTAGGCAGTATTAACTTTCGAAGTCTTAAAAGTTTAAAAGTTCGAAGTCTTAAAAGTTTAAAGTTCTTTAAAAGTTTACGTTTTTATTATGAGTGTGTATTCTGACGTCCTAATTCAAAAGGACGCATACGTGTTTCATAGGTTTTGAGAAAACTATGAATAGATTGATGTCCAACCGTCCAAAAAAATGTAAAAAAACTAAATCAGTTTTTTTTGACAGGCGTCCTTACTAGTTTGGACGGCATCATTGTATTTATTAGAAAGAGAAAGAAAGAGATATTACAATCTAGCTTTTGTCTGCGACTTCGTCTGCGCAGAGTTATGCATTGTGCCGAAGGTTCTTCCTTCTCCCACTTTTTTCTTTCGCATCTTCCTCGGATGAAACCAATTTTTTTTATTAACTATAAAATATATTTGCAAAATTGATAGAGTCGTTTTCAAGTTTAGCTTTTTTTTAGTATATTATAGGTACTAGCTGCTACCCGCGGCTTCGCCCCCGTACCAGTTTTTTTTTAATTCTCCGTATAATGGAAAAAAAACAAAACATTGGATACTCGATATAAATACGCGTTCGAGGTTTAGTTTATGAAATAAAATAACGCATTCAGGTAGTTGCACGCGGGCACTGCGTGAATTCGTATACCTACCTAGTATAATTAATCTACAACTAAATTGGTACCACTGTGTTCGACGGTGACGCGCGTAAGTATATATAAATAATCTATCTTCTATATAAATAAAAATGAATCGTCAAAATTTATGTAGTATGTATGCGCATAACTTCCAAACGACTGCACCGAATTGGATAATTCTTTTTTAGTTGTGTTTGTTACTGTTTGGACAAGGTTTGTACATATACGTACTAAAATAACATTTTGAAAAAAAAAGGCAGCGGGTGCGAAGCCAATAACAGCTAATTAAATATATATTTCGACAAATTTCGAGAATGAACAAAAATATTGAACTTTCGTTACTAGTAAATATCGGAGTAGCACGGAAAATGTTTTTCGTTCATTGAAAAGATCCTCCGCTGAGTAACGTCAATATTTTTTTAGAAGATCTAACGGATGCTCGGTGCGCAGGCGCCGATGACATTAGCAGCGGTAAACAAGCGCAGCGGAGCGAGGTTGTTTTTCTTATTAAGTCATTACATCAGTCATGAGTGCAGCGCGCACTGGCTCGTGACCTCACCGCGAACGCGCGCACTGCAGTGACGTGACACGTGCTTGTTTATGCACACACCGTAACCCCTCCCCCCCCCCAAACCAACCCCCGCGTCATCTTTATTACAACTTGTGATAATCTTTGCGATGCTTTGATAGTTGTCTTTGTTCTCATTGAATACATCGACACAGTAGGTACACGATGTACGCTGAAACCAATTGGGCCATGAATTGAAGTGACGCGAGTGACGCTTAGTTAGTTATACCACAGTGTTATAATTAGACTGGATGCAAATTTGGTAAATAATTCGGTGACTACTGAGCTACTTTCAACCCCCAACATTTTGCACCAAAGCTAGTAGAGTAAACATACCTACAATCCATATTTTTATCATTCAGATTTGAGAACCTACTTTAGTTTAACGGCGTATGAACAATGCATAACCGGAGTTCCACTCTTCTCCGATATAATTTACTCAGTCTGAACCACTATGAAAATGATATACATAAATAAGTACACAAATTTGTTTATGTCAAATGAACGGCTATCTGACTTCTGACTAATATTATAAATGCGAAAGTATGGATGGATGGATGGATGGATGGATGTTTGTTTGTTACTCAATCACGCCAGAACGGCCTATCGGAGCTGGATGAAATTCGGCACATAGATAGAGAAAAGTCTGGAATAGCACATAGGCTACTTTTTATCCCGGAAAATTGCGTAGTTCCCGCGGGATAGCGATAAACGAATTCTTTGCAGACGAAGTCGCTGGCAACAGCTAGTTTAATCATAAATGCACACCACATCCTTTACTTTTTATCACTTAACAACATACAAAATGTAACAGAGTCTAAGTACGCAGTTTTAGTTTAGGCCATTTCTGTCCTCTAATATTGGTACATACATAGATTAAGTTTTTGTCAAGTTTTTAGCAACACGATATTATGGTGTGTGTGCCTCACAAAGCCTTTGTTATATGTCACTGTCCTTGACCAATCCATCAAAAAGACGCTTGCGACGCTGACAATGGTATACAAAACAGACGCCGCGCCGGCGCAGTCGGAAGGCAAGCACGCTTAAACAGGCTTGCTGTTCTCCGTATAAATTAGTGCAATTATGGCAGATGCTCTCGTGAAAATATACCACTCTTGAGTCTTAGGGTGCGACCAAACCGCCGAGTATACGCAGTGACGTGTCGTATGCGTCACGTTTTCTCACCGTTTCTTCATACATTTTGTTGCGATTCCGTAACGTTACCGTTTTTTAAGCGCCGGTGTGGTCGCACCCTAAAGCTACAGTGTATTGTGCGTTAGTGAGGTGGTAGCCTGCACATAGGTACCCTGTTTGTTATCGAAGTGACCAATCATTTTGTTGAGCCCAAAACAAAACGATAAGAGAACTACCTATACTAGGTACTTACCTACTTGTTTTCCTAGTTATTATAATTACATGTGCCAGTAGGTAAGTAGTATTTACAACACTAAATTTTTTGTAGGGCTTCATAATGCGGAAAACAATAGAAAAAATATGCGATCTCTTTTTTCTATGATGTTGAGTGTTGACAGGGTAGCCAACATTATGTTTAGTAGTTCAGAGTTTTAACATAATGTGTTTTAGAATGAAGTAGAACGAGTAAACCAAAATAAACATAATAAAACAGTCAGTTTCAAGTTTTTCTTTAGAACTATTAAAGAAAATTATCATTACAATCATTTAGTCTACAAACATGTTTTTTTGGTGTTATCAACATTATTGCTCGCAACTAACGATATAAAAACATGTATGTATTATGTAAGCATATTATTATTTTCTCCTTTTTAATGGTGTTTTAATAGCAATGAAATGACAATATTTATTATACAAGTTTTTATTTTTTATTATTATTTTATTTTTCTATTGCCGACATTGATTTGTTATTAATTTTATAATTATTATTTCCATAATGATTTATTAATGTGATTATTGTAACGCCCATTGTTTAATTTACTGTCTTGTCTATCGCATTAGGTTAAGGTACAACCTGTAATGATAGATTTAAGTCATTTTATAATAAATAAATAAATAAATAAATATTATTATAATAAGGTAATTTACCTTGTTAAACTACAAAAAAACACATTTTGAAGGTAACATGAGAGCTGCTCTACTTTTGCATAAGGCATCGCGGTTTTAAATTCGTTTTAAATGGCTAACCCATCGCTCCATACCAGGAACTCCCTTTAAGCAAGTGGTTGTGCCAACAAACTTATAGTTAAGATTAAGACTTTCAATAATTAGCTATCCATACAGGGTGTATCAGATACCCCCTAACAATAATCAACTGGGGCATATAACCATAATTATAAAAGCTAAAAAAAGTATTTAAAAAAAAATTGGAGTAAATTTTTTTTTGTTTTCTATAGGATATGATTACAGTTAATACTACCATTCCTATAGATTTTTTACTCCAATTTGTTTTAAAATATTTTTTTTAGCTTCTGTAGCTATGGTTATATACCCCAGTTGATTATTGTTAGGGGGTATCTGATACATCCTGTATATCAATCCATTAATATTATGCGAAAGGTGTCTGTCAATCTGTTACTTCACGCTTAAACCGCTGAACCGATATAGTTGGAATTTGGTAGAAAGAGAGATACTTGCAGTCCCGGCCCGGGGAAGGACTTAGGGTAGTTTAAATCCCGGAAAATAGCTTAGTTCCCGTGGGATAGCGCTAAGCCATGTCAGCACGGATATGGAATTTTAGTACGTAACAACGAGATACCAGTGTAAAGCATTATAATAAAATAATAATAATTAATTAATTAATTATGGTGGTAGCCGAGCTTAAAAAAAATTCTTGCATGTCTACATTTATAGAAAATATATAAATAAATGATCTAATCAGCCCACAGAAATGAACGAATTTCTAATTTATAAAAATGTTGACAGGTGCGTTGCAGCCCTAGCTTGGACGCAGTGTTTGGGTAACGTAAACGTAATGCGTTATTACTTATCATGGTTGCCCACTAGGTATAGTATAGACATAGCCTTGGTCATTAAAATGTTTTTATCCTCTGGCAGTTTCCCGGACACATTATTGATACCTATTCAGAGATGATCATGAAAGATTAAACTGGGGATAGTGTATCGTTTTCCACGTCACCATGACCACCAGCCACGAGCGAGTTCGTCAGACAGAAGAGTGTTTCAGCTACTTCATATGTACTTGTGCCTACTATTTCGACTTCGGTAACTCCTCTAGTCCGTCACCTTATAAAGTTGTATGAAAAGTGACCCTTCATTTTTACTAGTCTAGTTGCGTCACACAATACTTATTTTATAGGTACATAAGTATTTTGTTCTTCTTCTTCTTCTTCATCATCATCATCATCATCAGCCTGAAAACGTCCACTGTTGATCAAAGGCCTTAGACCACCATAATGACCGACAACTCGCCACCTGCATCCACCGATCTCCCGCGACTTGCTTTTTGCTTTTATGTTGCTTTTGCTTATTGTTTTGCTTTCTTTTGTTTTTATGTTGTGTTTTGATCCAGTTTCTTTTTGCGTTACTTACTGCTTTTTTTGTAAAAACTGTCATGCTGAGTAAGTTTACATGAATAAAATAATTTTCGATTTCACCGTGATCGCCATCAATAACTGAATAGAAATATTGGTTCCAGGTGACAAATTGAAAATCATTGTGCGTAAGAGCTTCGTTGCATAATCATGCTTACTTATAATAACCTCAGATCGTGCTCAGATCAAATCTATATATCTATATAAATATATATAAAAATTAATCGCGAAATGTGTTGTTAAGCGTAAAATTCGAGATGGCTAAACGCAACGGGTTATTCTTTTTAACATGCGTTGAAGTCCGATGAGGGTTCTCATGAAGAGAAAAGTTGCTACAATGACTCGGAAAACAGAACGTCGTCGGTCGGGACAGCAAGTTAAAAGTAAAGACTGTATTCTGCGAACAACAAAATGAGATAGGGGAAAACTGCGCCTCAGCATGCGCGTGCGCGTGGCTCAATCATTTCGCATGGCAGGGATTGGTTGCGCGATTTCTTACGACTGTTGCACTTTGCAGTTCGCAGAACAGAACTCCGCACTCGTGCCTATTTGTTTTTATCTGCTCTGAGATACATGCATTGTATGTATACAATTTTGATAAGTTGATAACAATTATTGGTCTTTGGTAAAAACATTATGATTTATACAATACAATACAATACAAATACTCTTTATTGAACACCACAAATCAGTACAAAACAATACAGAAACAAAGAACAACGAATTTACGATTATATTTTTTTTTATTTATGAACGGTAAAGTCCCCAATTTAAGGGTTTCGTATCTACTGAAAGGATAAAAACGGGACCCTATTACTAAGACATCGCTGTCCGCCCGTCTGGTCTGTCTGTCGGTCTGTCCGTCTATCACCAGGCGGTATCTCATTAACCATGATAGCTAGACAGTTGAAATTTTCACAGATGATGTATTTCTGTTGCGGCTATAGCGTTTGTTATAACAACAAATACTAATTAAAAACAGAATATTTTTATGTCTGTATGTCTACAGCACCGCAGCAGCCAACATAAAATTACCTCACACTGCATACATTTTGCTTAAGAGTAGGGCTCTGGTAATATTGGATATTATAATAACTTTCCGAATTTGTACGGTACCCTCAGTGCCCGAGTTTGACTCGGACTTGGCCGGATTTTTAATTATTTACGATGTCTGTAACATTTCTTGCAAAACAAGACACTTCATAATATCCGCAACATAACATGAGAGAGTGGTGAAACATGGTCTTAGGTAGTCACATTCCATCATTTTACACGTGGACCTATGAAGAGCGTATTACATTACAATACAAACTGCGCGGCGAGTTAGCGGAAAACAAGTAAATAAAATAGTTTCCTTGAAGTGCGCAGACAGTAATTAACTATTTCTAGCGTGAAAAGGATTAGTGTATAGTATAGGAACGCTCGCAGCGCCGCGGGGCGAGTGGCGGCGCGCGGAGGCGGCGCGCGGGCGCGGCAGTACCGCGCGGTTACGGCAGATGGCGCTTTTACGCAATACTCCAGTCGCGAAACTAGCGAGCGCCACTGTGGAAATGTTCTTTTATCTCCTAAATTAGATCATTTTTCAATAATTTCCGAAGGTTAGATACTAGGGAAATACCTATAAATGTACATATTAAATCAGTATATACAATTTGTCGTTCTGTGGTTGTCCCAAAAATCTTGCACAAAAAAGCTGCCGTTTTAGTTTTGTGAAGTTTTTTGGGACGAACGACAAATTGTATAACCTAACCTTCGGAAATTATTGAAAATTGATCTGATTTAGGAGATATAAGAACATTTCCAAAGTGGTGCTAGTTTCTCGGCTGGTGTTAAGTGGAATTGGTTAAGTATATACTTAGTTGAGTGAGGTGTTTAAATTTTTTGCGTAATTTATGTAAGTACCATGCTTAGTTAAGCATTGTACAAGCTGTGTACATGAAACGCTTCAGTAAATACAAACAAGCCGGTGGCAAGCTGGCAACCGGTTGTTTTCCACCTGCTGTACTTAGCATACTTTAGCTAAACTTACCTCTGTCCGTCCTGGGGCCCGATTTTAAAGAGCACATCACTAAATGTATCGTTCGAATGCGGTGGAAAAATTGTCCTGAATATAGGATACGATTTTAGCAGAATATAATTATAGCTCTACCTAATTAAGGTGGTTGCAGAGGAAACAAAAGTAAACATAAGGTATCACATTGTTTGATAACTTAAAGCCATAACATAGGTAACAGTATAAGTGTGTATTGGTCAAACGTTTTGTATGTAAAATGACAGCTCTGCAACCACCTTAGGGTGCGACCAAACCGCCGCGTATACGCAGTGACGTGTCGTACCTATGCGTCACGTTTTCTCACCGTTTCTTCATACATTTTGTTGCGATTCCGTAACGTCACCGTTTTTTAAGCGGCGGTGTGGTCGCACCCTTAATCTTGCGAAGTAGACACTTTAGTTGGTGATCGAAAGTTCAATTTGAGATCATTTTAAGGCATAATGTACGTAGAGGGTATAGAGAAGACTGGCGCTTAGAAAAAAATTGACTGCTACCTGTAGTTGTTGCAGAAGTATTATAATCTCAAGATTAGTTTGATGTTTTTATATTTACAACATCCATCATGATATAAGTTTTGTTGTATGTACACAGATTTAAATCACTTTAAAATGGTAAGTATTATTTCCTTATCTCTACAATATTACAATTACAAATGTGAAAGTAACTCTGTCTGTCTTTTACGCTTTTACGCCTAATCCACTGATCCTTGGCACCGAGACGGTATCAGTCCCGGGGAAGGATATCCCAGAAAATTGCAAAGTTCCCGCGGGATAGCGGTAAGAAAATTCTGCGCAGACGGAGTTGCGGGCAACCGCTAGCTTAATATAAGAATAAAGGTGGAAACACATTATTAACACGCGACGCGACCCGATGCAACGCGACGCGTGTTGAGTCGAATCAAATTGTATTATTTTCTATGACCAGAACCACACTATGAACATCCGACGCGACGCCATGCGCATACATTCGTTGCATCGGGTCGCGTCGCGTGTTAATAATGTGTTTCCACCTTAAGCCGTGAGCCAACAACTTGGCGCTGGTGTCGGGGCCGGCTACGAATCGTAATGTGACCGCAACGTTTTGGAACTGCCATTTACTTGACAGTGACGAAATTGCCCTCCCATTATCCAGAATCCTATTGCTCTAGCTCTTCCACTCACTTTTATAGATTTGATACTTGAATCGGCCGATACACGAAACCCGACCGTACTAATGCCGCTTCTCCACTACCAAGTATCAAAAAATCACCCCCTCCTACCTCACTCAGCACCTCCCATAACAACCAAATCTCATTTTCAGGGTTCCGTAGCCAAATGGCAAAAACGGAACCCTTATAGATTCGTCATGTCTGTCTGTCTGTCTGTCTGTCGGTCCGTCCGTATGTCACAGCCACTTTTTTCCGAGACTATAAGAACTATAACTTGGTATGTAGATGTATTCTGTGAACCGCATTAAGATTTTCCCACAAAAATAGAAAAAAACTATTAATTTTTGGGGTTCCCCATACTTAGAACTGAAACTCAATTTTTTTTTCATCAAACCCATACGTGTGTGATATCTATGGACTATCATAGGTCTTCAAAAATGATATTGAGGTTCCTAATATCATTTTTTTCCAAACTGAATAGTTTGCGGGAGAGAGAGTTTGTTTGGTGTGGTGATAGGATTCATTAAGTTTGTGGGATTTGTGTGCGTTTTGTGTGGCAGTAGTGGTGGGAAGGCTTGCATGCAAAACGTATATATTTCGCACAGGCTTGGTTATCTTGCACGTAAGTAGCGGAGTAGCAAGGTAAATATTTTGTGTTCGTCGAGAGACACTTCCAAAGTGGTAAAATATGTCCCCCCCCCCGTAACTTCTAAAATAAGAGAATGATAAAACTAAAAAAAAATATGATGTACATTAGCATAAAAACTTCCACCCAAAATTGGTTTGAACGAGATCTAGTACCTAGTTTTTTTTTAATTTAATATTTATTTGTCTATATAATAACCAATATAAAATGACCTCACACTGCCTACATTTTGCTTAAGAGCAGGGCTAAGACTGGATTTTATAATAACTTGGCGAATTTGTACGGAACCCTCAGTGCGCGAGTCTGACTCGCACTTGGCCGGTTTTTTTTTGACACTTGAAGCTTGAAGTAATTCGAGTATAGGGCATATACGATAGTAGGTAGGGATATGATAGTTACGCGTCGAGCGAGGTGCGGTGCGGCGCGAGCAGCGCGAGGCAGACGGCGGCGGCGGCGGCGGCGTCGGCGGCGCGCCCGCCCGCCTTCAGCGCGCCCGTGCCCGCCTCCGAGCACGCCTGCGCGCCCGCCGACACCGACCCGTGCGGGACCACCTGCGCACACACAACTCATCCTGTTAAACCGCCTCCTGAACCTCTGCTACTGTTTGCACACAAAAAAAAGCGACGGGTAGCACTCCGGGAGTGAAGTACCTATTTGACATTTTGACACGTTCGAGACGTATTTTGTGACTGAAAACTTACACTAAGCTTACTGACTGAGCGAGGCAGCTGCACGAGGCATGATATTGTTTGTCACGACGCTCAAAATGGCGTCCTCGCGCAGCTCCACCACGTACCTGGTAGTCCCCGTAGTATATCTGCGTCAGCAGCGCCACGGTGACGGCGGCGGCGAGCGCGGCGAAGCAGCAGGCGATGAGGCGCGGCCCGCCGCAGCCGCCGCCCGCGCTCGCGCCCGCCTTCAGCGGCGCGTCCTCGCGCAGCTCCACCACGCCTGCGCAAAAAGTAAGATTTTAAATACATGAAAAAGTATTTAAGTGTGCCGGGCGGAATCGCGAAATTCGCGAATGTCTTCTTTTTTTTTTTTTTTTTATGTGAATATTTATTTAAACTTCGCTATTTTTTTAAACTTACAGCAAATTAAATGAAATTTTGAGCTGCGTCGAATGCAAAAGTTATGACTACCATTTCACCCAGAGGTTCCCAAACTCTTTTGTTCCATAGACCACTTTCAAAATTTTGCTGGATCCGGTGGACCCCCTGCAGCTACATTACCACTAATTTCTAAACTAAATCTCGAAAAAAAAATTAAGATTAGCTCTATAATCTTTGGAAACTTACGTTGTTGCTGAGTTTCAACGATAAATTAACAGTTTTCGAAAAAATTGGTTAGAATTGATTGGTTGATAGGGTTAATTATTTGAAAATAAAGTCGATTAAACAAATTTTCAATTATATTATATTTTTGTGCTGCGAGTGACTCCATCCTACTTTACTTTCTTGAAATCTACAATGACTCACAGCACAAGAACCAATCAATTCTCACAAATTTTATTCAATTTTCATGCACCCCCGCTTGCGATTATGGACCCCCATTTTTGGTCATGCCCAACGTAGACCCCCGTCGAGTCTTCCGTGGACCCCTGGGGGTCCACCTGGACTACTTTGGGAACTACTGATTTAACCTAAGAAACCTAGGTAACCCGAATCCCGAATGGCATTCAAGAGCTCACGTCACGGACTGTACCTACTAGGCTTTGATTTCTCACAGCCGACGCGCATTGCTATAAAAAGAAACAAAATATAAGTGTGGTTTCTTATTATTAGTTAGTAAGTAAATATTATAAAATAGCGATTGTTACTTTTTTGAATTTTAGCTGGTTTGGTTTCCGGGTGATACAAGCAAATTTTAGAAATGGTTTGAATGCAGTTTTGTTGGTCTTACGCTTATTCTAACCAAATTTTATTCTATTGTAATGTATTGGTAGTCATTAGTTGTTATGCGATCGACTCAGTTCCACCCAGTTACCCTAAACCCTGACCCGTCTCAGCTTGAGCGTGGATGCGCCGCACGCGTGTGTTAGCTCTCGCGAAGCCGTAGCAGTCGTCAACAACGCAGCTTAAGGCTCAGCGCTGGCCATTGCGATGTTTTGGACAGCGGCAGATCATGACATGACATGTAATCTCTATAATAGCTTACGGTTGGTTTTCATACTGCCAAGTAGGAAGTGCTGCTGGCTGATGGCTAGTTATTTCCTAACCTATTGTTTCCATGGAGTTAGGTGAACCTAAAATTAACTTTAACTCGTTAAGGCTCCTTACAAGCTCAAAGAGCGAATTTAGCTAAATTCTTAATTTTTCTTCAAAGACTAAGGCGTATGTGTTCATAATGTCAGTAATATTATTAATGTACAAGATAGTTCACTTCTTAAACTACGATACTGCTGTAATCGGCGCTGAATGAGGGTGCGGCGTCAGTCCGCCGTGATATATAGGTGATATTTAAAAATTTATACTGAATTTAATTCAAGACCGATACTAATGTTTTTTTTTTTCTGAGTCAAAATAGAGTTGAGCATTGCTAAATAATTATTTTTAGAGCAGAATATCAACACTGTTTTCGAGAATCAAATAAAATGTAACCCTCTTTTTCATCAAAAAACTAGCTAACATTGAGTAGCTATTCTATCTATTAATTAAGATGAATCTTCAAGTTTTTCACGATGACTTTTTAGTTCAAGATATACTGAATTGAATTGAGTTCACTTTAGGCGAGAATGAGATTCCGTTTCACTTCGAAATTGAGAATGAAACTTCACCTTTTAGAGCAAAATTTTAAAAGCCCTCCCAAGGAAACACCTTTTTTTAGATTTCACGCCAAAAAATCAATAATTTAGCACAGCAGTATCTTAGTTTAAGAAGTGAACTATCTTGTACATTAATAATATTACTGAAATTATGAACACATACGCCATAGTCTTTGAAGAAAAATTAAGAATTTAGCGAAATACGCGCGTTGAGCTTGTAAGGACCCTTGCTGCAAAGGGGTGTAGTGCGGGGTGTGCTGTGCGGGGGAAGCTGCTAGACATCAAAAATAGACCGAGCTTCTAAACGCTTTACTTCACACTTGCACTTTGCATTCGCATTTGACAGTACAATGTTTTGTTTACTTATGCTACTTTCCAAAATGTAAACAAACAAAGCTGGCTAAATGCGTGTGAATTTCATGAAATAAGCAAAAAGCAATGTGCAATCAGAAGTACTACGAACAGTCGGACTGACTTTAGCAATTCAATCAATTTATGTAGGTACATGCTGTAGTTAAGTACACATGCTTAGTACCTATTAACAAGAATGAAAGTCACGGTGTGTGTTTCGTGTTCGGAAGCAGTTTCGATTTGGAACTGCTCCGACTAGATCTAGTGGTACCTCAGCTAGAACGGTTGACGTAATATACCTATAAATTTCGCCGGAACTAATTTCAGAGCAGGGGTACCAATCACTGAAATTAATTGGAATTCGGTGGCGGTTTTTTCGCCGGCGGCGTTTCCGGCGTCTCCGGCAAGTCGCCGCGGGTGTTCGGCCGCGGCCGCGTTCGCTTACATTATCGGAATGCGATGCGTCGGCGGCCAGGTGGGCTCCGGAGGGTGGGAAATTAAAGATTTTCATTAAAGATAGCGGCGGGCTGGACTGACGGGGATCTATGGAGCTAGACGCAGGCTAAGCCGCGTGTTTATTAACATAACTTCACTCCAAAACATCCGTAATTTAAAAACTGTATAAAAATAAATAACTTTATTTCGCTACTCCGCGATGTAGTGAGGTAATAAGGTGAAATCATAAAAAACAGCCACGCTCCCGTCGAATCTTATTCATGCAGTCAAACAAACAACCACAGAAAAGTCACCGATTTGACAATCAGAATCACCCCACCACAATAGAATGTTGCTTAAGTTTGCAGATGTATTTGCTTAGGTTATGGATGTAAAGGGTTTCCATGTCCTGGTGGATGCGAATGGAGATTAGGTGCAAGTTACCTGATGATGGCGAGGAGTCCGAAAGCTGCATGGTGGACGTCGGCGCGCGGCGCCCGCTGCTGCTCACCACCTTGGTAAGTAAGTACAACAGTTGTGAACCAGGTAAACCTCTCTCAAGCCAAGCTCATGCATCCTCTTTGGTTATTATTATTATCACACGTATTATAATAATAATATGATAAATATTTACTACTTAATATTTATATGTGCTAGGCATATTGTTTCATAGCACTTAACTTAGTATGCGGCACACGGCAGTTCTGATCACAGCAAAGGTTCGAAATGCATCATAGTCACTTAGAACTTACGACCAGATAATCAAACTTATTTGTTTTTGCCATAAACGGCAAATACAAGGTAGAATTATACGTTGTGTCATGCCAGTAACTTCCTAGATCACAACAGTACCTTTGTACCATAAACACATTGCTTCTTGCATTGTTTCTGCTAATATTTTTACGGGGAACGTCTCTTGCTTCTTCTAGTTTCTTGCTTGAGAATGCTTATCTCTCCGAAAGCGATGGTAGTTGCAAAAAAGACATAAAGAGCCACTGGCGGCCTATTTGCAAAACAGACCTTTGATTGTTTTGATTCTTAACTTACCTACATGACATTTATTTAAACGGCAAGCGGAACATTAATATCTAGGTCGAAATAACAACACAATATCGTATCAAGGCCGCAGAACCACTAGCGACCTTTAAATGTAAATCGAATCACCATTAGGACAGTAAAGTTATGCCGGCCATCTTCGTAAACAACTTACCGAAACTTGTTCCAATTAACAGTGCATTCCTTAATGCGGTTACGGACAATAGCGATGCACTTTCTCTCACTGGGCACTGCACTCGCGGCGGAATTTCACGGTCACTCGTTCACTGACAAGGCTGCAGTCATTAGCGGCGCTGGAGTCGGCTCGCTCGCGGGACGCGGCCGGCGCAGGGGGGGGAGGAGTGATGTGATGACGTCACCGGTCGATCTGAGCAGTCGACAACTTCGTGCTTAGATCAGCTGGTTAGCTGCAATAAGTAGTAGTTAGCTGTAATAGCTAAGCTTCCAAACTTGTCCTCTGCGTTAGTTAGTTTAGGATCACACGCGCGTAAGTTTACTTTCCGAGTTCCGTGTTGTATTTACGATCGTTGTTTGGAATTTTAACGATTGTTAGGTACGATTAAAGGAGACACTTGATACGCAAATGTTGAAACTGTTCTGTAATGGTTCAACAACCGTTATCATGACTATTATGAATGAAATACGGGTAGCTCGACAACGGCTGCGCGCGCGCCTGTCCTAGAAAGTCGTCGGTGTGTCTTGAGCGTGCGCTGCGAAGGAGGGAGGGTCAACGCCCGGGCGAAGACGCCCGCGCCGTGCCGTGCGACGTCAGGCACGTCAATCCCAATATAACACTTAGATAAATCCACAACCTTATGTAATTTACTACCTGCCTAAGTTTACTACCTCCCTATTTTTCATTTTCAAACTTTTGTGAACATGGAAAATCATCGCCATTTACTAATTGAGCGTTTTAAAAAATGTCTAGGTACATGATCATTAATTTTTCCATAATTTTACTATTTTAGGTTTAACGTAGGGGTTTTGCCTTGGTAACATAGACAGTAGTGTCGAACTTCCGAAGGGATAGGGAATGAAGAAACAACGGTAATTTAATTTATTAAACTATTTATTGGTACTTTTATATTGGTTTGGGAGCAAAGAAATAACATAAAATACTTCTCATTAAAACTCTTCTTCTTTCTTCTTCTCTTCTTCTTCTTCTTATAGTTGCTTCTCTTCCCGCGCAGATGGTAAAAGTCCATCGAAGGGATGAGCGAAAATCTTAGGTATCGTGTTAGGCGATGCGAATAGCAACCCACCCTACCCAGCTATTTTGATTCCCTTTTCCACCTATACGCCCACAATCATGCTAAACGTGGCTTTTAGGTGTTCTTACCTTAGGCTCTGTCTACCCTGTAAGGGATATAGACGTGATTTATGTGTATGTCATCTCCAGCCTATATACGTCCCACTGTTGGGCACAGGCCTCCTCTCAGAATAAGAGGGCTTGGGCTATATGTTGTTCCCACGCGGGCCCAGTGCGAATTGGGAACTTCACACAGACCAATCAATTGCTTCGCAAATGGTTTCCTTCACCGAAAAGCTCATGGTAAAATTCAAATGTAATTTCGCACATAAATTCCAAATACTCAGAGGTGCAAGCCCGGGATTCATACCCACGAGCCTCTGGTTGAGAGGCCACTGGTCAAACCACTGGGCTACCACAGTTTATTGTGTAAGAGTAAGTATTTATTGGTAACTTTGAATTTGACGTGCAAGGAGATAATTAATGGACGAGGGGCAGTTAATGTTGCATTGCAGCCGGAGTGCAGGCCGCGCGACGCCCGTGACTAACGTGCGGACAGCATTCATGATCGCAAGCACACATGTCTAAACTTGCACGTGCCAAACAATGTACGAAGCAAACCTTGAATTTAAACCACCTTTGACAATGTGCCAGTGCCAATGCCAGGGAAGCATGGAGGTGATGACTGATTTCGAATGAACGTAACCGTGAATTATTGCAAACTCTTATTGATGATCGCATTTATAATATTAGTAGGATGACTGAGGTCCCTAAAGATGTATATTAGGATGGTTACGTATAAAAATGAACAAAACGCAAGAGGTCGTTTGGTCGTAAATACACTGACGAGCAAAAATACCGGGTCACTTTTCATACAAGGCTCTATGAAAAGCGACCCGTTATTTTTGCACGTGAGTATATTTAGGGACATGTAGTGTTGGCGACTGTACTCGCACTCCTTCCAGTCGACGGACCATAGCCACGACCTTGATTGCTGAAATTTAATGCAATATGTGTTTTTTTGGGTTATCCCCAACGTTCTTGGTGAGTGGCGGGACGGGCAGCGCGGCCGCGGCCTGCGACGAGGAGCCGATAAGGAGCACGCGCGAGGTTTACGAGGCGGCGGCGGCGGGATGACTTTATTTATTTGGAATCGGCGCTTATTGAATATCGACGCTTTACGAGCCGCGCCGCCGCCGCAGTGATACGACTTTTTCAATTTACAGTAAAACCGAATACCCGCGTTTATGCGATGCGGCCACTCGATACACGCTTTATGACGCGCGGCCGCGGCCCGGCCGCTTTTCCATTTCATGCCGCCCATAAACACGCGCAGCCGATCGCCAGCTTGACCTTTATTCTCGATGAATCATAGAAAACGTAGGAAACGATCCCGCCGCACGTGAGTCGCTAACGAGGGGAACGAGATTACCGCGGCTCAGAAGCCTCGCAACCAAGTAATCCCGTATATAACCGCCGCGGCGGCGGCGCCAGCCACAGTCTGCCCGCACCGAGTACTCTCGGTCAGCAAACCCGCCAAGATGGTGTACAACTTCAAAGTGTTTAAGAAATGTGCGCCCAACGGCAAGCTGACGCTCTACATGGCGAAGCGGGACTTCGTCGACCACATCTCGTTCGTGGAGCCCATAGGTGCGAATGCGATCAGCCGCAGTGCCGAGCAAACACCGCGCCGTGCAGCAGGCCAATGAGCTTGCAACCTGCAACACCGCCCAGACATTAACCGATCCCACTTTAATAGCAGGTTTCTTCGTACGAGTTAGTTAAGTTAGCACTGAGCGTGTGGCGGCTGCAGCGCGCCGGAGGGATCCATCATCCGCCCCCGCCACACTTGACTGATTAATACGGTTCCAGTGTTTATTGTAGCGAAACATAAACTCAATGTAACATTATACCGTAAAAGCTCGTAGCCAGTTGTTCACACATCATACTGAATAATAAGCAGCTTCTTACATAAGCAACGTTACGGTATTGGGAACGGGAACTATACCTAGTTTGAAATTTCAGTAGAAACCATAGTTGAATAAATTAATTAGGTATTAATGTTATTGTACTTATACTTACTTGTAGGTAGACCTTGTTATCCACTATACTTAGCCAAAGTCGACTTAATTTGTATAATATGCTTAGGTAGGTGACTCGTGTTTGTGTGTGTTGGTAACGCGGTGAGGTGGTGGTTGTCGGCAGACGGCGTGGTGGTGCTGGACGAGGAGTACGTGCGCGGGCGCAAGGTGTGGGGGCAGGTGGTGTGCACGTTCCGCTACGGGCGCGAGGAGGACGAGGTCATGGGGCTCAACTTCTACAAGGAGCTGTTCCTGGCCTCTGAGCAGCTGTACCCCGCGCCCGAGAAGCGCAGCTGGGAGCTCTCGCGCACGCAGGTGCTACTTATGATTTTTTCTAAAGGTGCAACCATCAGAGGCGCCATCAGAACACATCAGAACTAGATATGGCTGTCATTACGTCATTTAGAAATGAGTGTAGTAACAACTACTTAGGAGGAAGGGGTAGACACCTTAATTCACTTCACCGAGAGTGTGTTGGCACTGAGAGTTAGAGAGCAGACCGGCGGTATGCCGGCGCTGGCCGCGGCTACAGCCGTTAGCGGCACCGAGTGATGTTATTGCATTCCGCGCACGCCGGCGCTGCGCCGGCCCGGCCCGGCCGCCGTGTCGTAAACAGTCTGCGGCATCGCTTAATTACATTACTACCTATAAGAGCCACAAACGTACACTATTATTTTAGGACCTAAACCGGCATACCTTAAATAACCCTGCATGTTTAGTTTTCATTTAATTGCCAGCAAGTCTACAGTGTAGTATGTGGCTGTGTTGTAGGAGCGTCTGCTGAAGAAGCTGGGTGAGAACGCGTTCGCGTTCCGGCTGAGCGTGCCGGCGGGCGCGCCGGGCTCCGTCACGCTGCAGCCGGCGCTGGAGGACGAGGGCGAGCCGTGCGGCGTGCACTACTACGTCAAGCTCTTCGTCGGCGACTCCGAGATCGACCGCTCACATCGCAGGTACCAATATTACCGCATCATAAGGCCTTGTTGTCTATGTTGATCAGGTCTTACTATCCGTTTGATGAAATTGCTACGTGCATACGTCGCTGGCGTAAATCTTTTAGGAAAATCAGATCAAGCAGCAGTTTCTTCATCGTACACCATTTTCTGGGCGCGCGTCACAGGTTGGATCTATGGTTGGATACCTATTCGTATTTAAACACAAATAAAAGTGGGGTTGTTTTTGCAGGAGCACGATAGCGCTGGGCATCCGCAAGGTGCAGTTCGCACCCAGCAAGCCAGGCCCGCAGCCGTGCACGGTGGTGCGCAAGGACTTCGTGCTGTCGCCGGGCCAGCTGGAGCTGGAGCTGACGCTGGACAAGCAGCTGTACCTGCACGGCGAGACCGTGGCCGTCAACGTCAGCGTGCGCAACCACAGCAACAAGGTCGTCAAGCGCATCAAGGCGGCCGTGCAGCAGGGCGTCGACGTGGTGCTGTTCCAGAGCGGCCAGTACCGCAACATCGTCGCCAGCGTCGAGACACAGTCAGTACCGACATAACTTGATATAACAGGACAATAGATCTGTGTTTGCTGCAGGTACAATCAACAATCGGAATAAAAACTGACGTTGTGGTATGTTAGTTCAAACCCTTGAAGGTTGTGAGCTTGGTGATAATTAAGTAACATAGTTTCTTGCACGTGCAGGGACGGGTGCCCGCTGCAGCCGGGCTCGAGCCTGCAGCGCGTGCTGCACCTGACGCCGGCGCTGACGGCCAACCGCGACAAGCGCGGCATCGCGCTGGACGGCCAGCTTAAGCGCGCCGACACCACGCTCGCCTCCACCACACTGTCAGTCACATACTTTATAACCCTACTTGCAACATAACCAATAGTCAGCTAAGATGTCTTATTGCTGTGGCAGACTGCTGGACCCGGACCAGCGCGACGCGTTCGGTATCGTGGTCTCGTACAGCGTGAAGGTGAAGCTGTACCTGGGTGCGCTGGCTGGCGAGCTGGCCGCGGAGCTGCCCTTCATCCTCATGCACCCCAAGGTAGTGCAGCCCCATTAGTTGAATAATAAAAAGAAACGGACACAAACGCAACACACAAAACGATGGCACAATGTACTGTGACACCCTTTAGGAAGATAGATGAATAGGATAGGAATCCTATTCATCTATCCATTTTTTTTCGGCCAAATTTCTGTTTAAGTTCGTTTCCGTTTACTTTACGTTACACAAGGAATCTTCGGTAAAAAATCCAGTTACTAGTTTTAGCTGCGCGCTGTAGATCGGTCAGTCAGACAAACAAAAATAATTAATATACATATGATAACTGATAAGAAGGTCAATGTGAAATTTGTGACAAGATAGTTGCGTAAGGGTTAAATATCTATATTAATAATAATAATAATGTCGTAGGGTCCACCGCTCTATCTGTACGTGTCCTCGGTTTGAGGCAAGGGCGTAGTCAGTGCGGTGGTGTGGTGAGTGCGTGTTTGTGTGCAGGAGGGGCGCGGCAAGGTGATCCACGCGGACAGCCAGGCCGACGTGGAGATGTTCCGCCAGGACACCGTGCACCACCAGGAGAGCGTCGAGGTCTACTAGCTCCGTCAACATACTTAGTGCTTCTATTTATATGCCTACAAGCTAAAATATAATTCTAGTCAAACTTGGTATCGTACCGCTTAAATAGTACCTCTAATATTATAATTATTAATTCCTATTTTACATTATTTATTCGGACTACATTATATTCTCAAACGCGTATGAGCCCGCTAATATTATCTTATTTAATAAATCTTTACATTTTCAACTTTTTTAATTACCAAAGTCAATGAATAGTTGTAGTTGGGGTTGGATGGTGTGCAGCAAGCTGTCCGAAGTTGCCGGTCGCAGGACAAACTAAGGGGTGGAGTGTTTCGGAACTCGGTGCATTGTATAGTTGATGACGCCTCTTCATCTCGGCGCAGTTCGGCAAGTTATTATCACGAGCCAGCGCGTGGCCGCTGTCGGCTCTAACTCCCTGGTAAAGCTGTGCTCTCAATAAACTACAAGGGTTAATTACTGAGATTACATCGGCTAACTTGTCATCCACCGAGTTAGACCTTCACGATGAACTTCGAGACCTCATAAATTAAGTTCTTCCGCAAAATATTTGAACACGACTTGAGGCACATTGTCTTCGCTCACGTGGAATTAAATAAACGTTTGACAAATACAAATAGAACGTTTCAAACACTCAGCGCTCGCTTCACCCTGAGACACTTGAGTTAACAAAATTTGAAGCACACAGTTCAAGACTTGAATAGGCTAAAGTTTTGAACGTCAGAACGTCACGTCAATTTTCATGACACGTGTTACAATTCTTCAGTGATCTGATATTTAAATATATTTTGATTGGTTTGCTTGTCGCACTGTGTTGGTATTTCTGTCAGATATCGAAGCAAACAACGGGTTGAGATGGAAGTCACGCACGGACTTAGGTACCGCTGACCGAAGCTCTGTTAATGTTCGTATACCATTGCGTCGTTCTAACGTGTGACGCTAGCTGGACTCGCGTACACTGCGCAGTGGATGGCACAGACTTCAATACATGTGCCGCTGTGGGAATGCAGTAGTGTTCCAATATTTGCATCTAACGGAAGAGAAAAACAAACGAATGCTTTTGCGAGAGATGGAAAGATCAGTTGCTGATCCACGATCTCGCACGCGCCTCTGCAAAACACAGATAGAGAAAATAATATTTTTTCGTTATTTAATGTTCATTGAAATCTTTACAAAATGGTTAGGTGAAACATCTTACGAAATATACTTATGTGTACCTTTAATATGCTTAAGAGTCATGGAGCAATTCGCCTACTACCTAGATATTCAATAACATTAATGGTATCAAATATCTTAGATATTCGGTGAAAAAGCACCTGGGCCCGGTGACCGATCGCTGGCGGCGCGGCGCGGCACGGTGTCGGCGCGGCGTCGGCGCGACACCCGACGCTGCCTCATTCGTCTTCTTCGCGTTGCCAGTTGCCATCACCTTACAGCCCTATCATATGATTATTATTTATTTGCTACCTGAAGGCTCGTTCTGTATATAAAAGCAAGTCTCCAATACGGAATGTAACGTAATCATTTTCAGTTTGTGGCGCACTTTTGTACCTATTACTGTCATAAAAAATGTGTAGGTACCAGCTCACACCCCCACTTATAACCCTGTTACAGAATACCTCAGAGGTGCCACTCATTCAGTCACTCGACACTTTTCTTTTTATGGGGAGATTTGTTAAAATTTGAAGATATTTGTACAATTTCAATGTATACCTAGACAAGTTCTTGTACGAATTATGTCAGATCATTTATTTAACATTGGCCCTAATCTTGATTTTACTGGACATCTGCTTGAGGTTCCAAATGGAACATCCAAATTGCGAACTTCCTCATATAAGTAGGTACATAAATTACTTGTAACTAATCCAATTACATTATTTAATATAGGTACGATTGGATTTTAATTTTATGGCGCCTTTATATTGCGGTTCATTAACAGATCAGCACACGCCAGCGCGTTGAGATAAGGCGATGGCAAAATAAGGAAATTATAATTATTGACAATGTGATACAATTCATTGGACACGCGCGGCTCTGTACTCAAGGTCAGGAATGTATGTATGTTTCGCTATTGTAGAGCACAATAACATGTTTTAAACAGTAAGTAACATTATTCGACTATAAATGAGAATTAAATTAATACGTTTGTAATTATTGACTAACCGATTTCTATAAAATTTTCATGGGGCTGCTTCTGGGGTATACCCGGACCACAATAAAATTGTACAAATAATTCGTGAGCTAAAAAAATATATTTTACAAGCTAGGTAAACTAATCAGATGATTTTTGGCTGACTGTACTTTATTGTTGACTGTAGATACTTGAATTGTCTCAATACCTACCTGTACAATTAAAGTGTTTTTCTTGTAGGTAAGTACAATAAAGAGTTATACATACTTACATAAATACAATATATAAAACAAGAATATTCAACTGATTGGATTAAAACTTATGCCTACTTTAAAGGTTTGCTTTCAGCTAGCTTGCAGCACATTAAGTTTAGAATGTCTATACTTTACTTTCGAGCTTACTGTACTCAAGACAGGTAAGTAAATTGAAATTGTATTCAGTTTAAAAATGTTAATGTTAAAGAACATGGACACTTTATGAAAAAACGAAGTGGTACCGGGTAATGATACGGGGCAACGGGCACCTGATGGCCGCAGGGGTCATTATTTGGTCATAACACTGGGTTGAAAACGTTACTTAAGATACTTAACACGCGAAGACAATTATATAAGTACCTATGCAAATAATTGGTGAAACTTTGGCTGCGCTCACGCCGCTCTGGTGTCCGATTTTTGCATGCGCTTCTCTCGATAATACTTATACGACAAGAAAGTGTCGAAAAATATACCTACTGCATTTTTAATACGAGTAGGTAGTGGAAGAAAATATTTAAGAGCTCTAATAAAATTAACCTAGTCAACTAGTTAAAACTTTTATTATAGCTATATAACTTTGGTACACAGATTTTTGCTAGTTGTATCTACAACAATGGGTATGTACATACTCTCTACAGCTCTACGGCCCGGCACATAAGTGGTCTGTCTCTTTTCATCAACTTGCTATCAAATGAATAAGTTGCTAAAGTCGATTCAAGTTAACGGTCAAGTTTTATCGACTTTATATTTTACTAGCTTCTGCCCGCGGCTTTGTCTGCGTAGAATTTTACATAATAAATCTTCCTCTTGAATCACTCTATCTATTAAAAAACCACCGCATCAAAATCCGTTGCTAGGGTTTTATGATAATAAGCATACATAGGGACAGACAGACAAACAGCGGAAAGCGACTTTGTTTTATACTATGTAGTGATGATATGCAAAGTATTTTCAACCTGCGACTAACCACAACATATTTAGCTGATGATACCTAACTGTAGCAAGCGTTTAATGTCCGAATGGCGGTTATGGTGGTTGAACACAAAATAACGTGAAAATGATCGTTTTTACCAGTTTGGGACCTAATTGGATTAAGCGGGCCAATTAGGTGTATTGCACCTTTAGAATGGAGCCGACATATCTTACTAGGTAATACCTACCTACATATATGATAAAGGCAAAAGTTTGGATATTTGGGTGTTTGTTGCTCTTTCATGTCTTAACGGCTAAACCAATTTAATTGATATTTGGTACAGATATAGTTACAGTCTCGCGGAAGGATATAGAATAGTATTTAGCCGACCGAACACTGACCACTCAGATGATTTATAATTACTTATCTAAATCATCGGTCGACATATTTGATATATTAGTATCAAATTATGTCGACCTTTTTGCAGGAACCATTCATTTGTCATTATTAATTCAGTAAAATGCTTAGGAACTACTTTTCAAGTAAAGTTTTCGGACCCCAACATAGTCCCGATCCGCGTAATGCGATGTTGATGGTCATGAAATAAGGCTTAGTTTTGAATATTTTGCAGTTCACTCTGACAGGGTCTCTAAATAAACTCAAATCAAAACAATAACAATATGTAAGTACCTACATAAATAAGTTTTTGCAAAAAAATAAAGTTGACTAATAAAAGTGTGTTGAAAGAAGTGATTAATGTAGAAAGTTTTTTATTGTACGTATATTAACAATTCTGAGTTGGTGCGTATTAGTAGTTAAGTTATACGGTAGTTACCTACCTTAAAACTATGTCTTTGGTGTTTAGATTAATGGTTTGAATTTATGAATAGGTACATACATAATTCATTCGACTTGCTAATAAAAGAATTATAGTTTATGTTATTCATCAACGATTCTAAATAGATACTTACATAATAATTTTATTTTACACCAAATCGAATAAAGGTGAATAGTAATATTGCAGCGCCATCTGGCGGAAGCGGTCGACGCTCTCAAGTCAGCCGGCAGCGCATCCCGCGGCGCGCCGACGGCTGTGTGGTCGCAGTCGCAGGCCGCGCTGCACAGATGTCGCTACTAGTCCCATTCAAACCACTGCCAACTGCCACTATTTATTAGTGACTTGGAAATTGGTTCATAATAAAACAAACTTCTTTTTGCTCGACTTGGCGGGGAGCATTGCCGTGCCCCTAGATAACAAATAGAGATTTGTTCATATCTGGCTAGTTAATTTTCCTTTCTTAAAATTATGCCATAGTATGCCGAAATAATGTACTATTACTGTGCGACACGAATGGAAAGGAATACTTATTCATGAATATTTTGGGTAGGATTATTTTTTGGATTAGCCATGCCTTCCTGATTGAAACAGAGACCGTTAGTACCTAGGTATTATTCTAATGACTCCAATCGAAAGGATATAAACCATTCCGAGTTACATGGTAAGATTATTCAATTTTATATAAATACCTATGTGGAATAAACCAACTTGAATAAGATATTTTTTTTATTAATTAATTGGGCAAATATTCAAAATGGTGATTTCGTTTCTTGTACACCTGCCTACCACCTATCGTTGTGTGAACGATGTGGCGTAGGAGCTACTGCATTCATAAATACTTAGGTAGAGGAACCTATACACGTAGAATAAATCGGATGATATTGGTTTGACTTCGTCATATTTTATTAGTATTTACTACATCGTAAAAGCCAATCGAGGGATGGCGTGAAAATTTTAGGAATTTTATATTTTATTAATTGAATCATCAACGTACTTAATGGTCATTGGTTCGGTCGGGACTCGGGAGAGGACGGAATGAAAGGCGGAGTGTACTTCGAAGACAACCTTTAATCTCGTCCAAAAAAAATAAGTCAACAGTAGGGCGTAACTCTTCGAGCTGTTTTAAACATTAGAATAACAAATCTCCTCTTACTTACAAATTAAAATTACCTAACAATCACTTTACCTATGGCGGCTGCGCCGAAGCCGGCCGGCCGCGCACTAGACGCTGCGCGGGCGGCCCGTCGGCGGTGCAATAAAACCTCTGTATTTTACAATCGACTGATATTCCCATGATACGCGTGGCTGTTCCATAACGATATGATTCCATTCCTATAATGATATGTTCAGAATGTTTGTTTCGTTCGACAGCGTACCCACAATGGTTAAAAAGTTAAAAGCCTTGCCACACTTCCTCCACCAGACTCTTGTGCAGTGTCGCTAAGCCATTGACGAGGCTCGTTTCCAGAATAACTGTTGGAAGCATTTGAATTTTAATTATTTGAATTATAGCGTAATTCTGAGTAAAACAAGATAATTAACTTAAACATAGTCACTGATTTGTCTCAGTAGTTAATTTTTATTTTATAATAAATAAAGCCTTCAAGCGTCGCTTTGCGGGAGTGTCGAACGCCACCAGCCAAATTATTATCAGTCAAAACCCTCAGACATTACATACAATTCTTTGGACATAAAGTAGGAGTTGTTAAGTCGTCGGTACTTGTATAGTGTAAATAATCTGTACAGTGAACACGAGCCGGCGCGGCGGCGCGTCACGCCGCGTCGCGTCCGCGTCGCGCCGCCGCCTCGCCGCGCTCCAAGCCGACTTTAAAACCTTAAGAGTCAAGTACAAATTTTATTTACATAAAATGTATCATATTTTTTACAGATAACGATGAATCCATTTAACTAATGACGTCACTCGCCAGCCGGCGACCGGCGTCGGCGGCTGCTAGAGTACCGTAGACATGTAAAAAAGTGGCAAAGATTCAGTCGCTTACCAACTACTATTTACATCACAAGTTTCGTCCTTCATACAATTATAATTTATTTCAATAAGTTAGTCTTCGATTTCGGAAAAATACGCCGCAGTATCCAATTTGTGAAATGTCACGAGTTAATTTATCTCGTGAACGGGTCTCGGGATGTGTCACAAGCACTGATACAACTAGACACGCGGTGGGCCGCGGCCGCTGGAGGCTGCCACTCATTTGGATTAAAATTTTAAATAAATAACAACTTAAACCGTTCGGCTCGGAGCTTATCATCACGGAGCGTGGAGTACGCGCGTGCTGCAGGCGGCCGGGAGAAGCCCGCGCCCCGCCGGCTAACAAATTAAAATCGTGACGTGAACTCGCCCCGCCCGAGCTTTCAGCTAAAGAGTATTTCTTGTTTTGTTACTCTCATAAACGGAATTTTTGTTACCTCACCACTCAAATTGATTGCAGCGTGTGTCGACTGAGCGCTCGCGAAACTCAAGCGCTCCGTTCAACAAAGAGAGCCTCGGAGGCCCGCAGTAGGTATATCTATCGTCTCGCGAGGGGATTATGTACAATGGGATTGTCGTATTACTTCTAAACGCCGGAACCGATATGTCTCTCGATACGACGGGGCCGAGGGTGAGGAGGCGGCGGCGGGGCGTATCGAGCTAGTTATCGCAGGGAGAGAACTAGACGCAGGACTCCGGGATCCGGTGGTCCAGCAGCTTCTCCTTGATGGCGTCGACGTTGAGGTCGGCGGCGGCGCGCAGCGTGGCGGAGGCGCTGCGGCCGAGCCCCCCGCCCGCGCCCGCACCCCCGCCGCCGCCCACCGCCAGCTCGCGCGGCCGCGCGCCCCACGTCCACGACGCGCCCGGACCGTTGCAAGCCTGCAACAAAGTTTGTGACGTTAGTTCCTGAAACAGAGCAGATGATGCCCAGCCAGTCGCTAGTGCTATAGTTGTTGGTATTTTGGTCCGAATGCGCGGCCACTCGATGGCTGCGCCTAACTAAATAGGTACACAACGTGGCAGACCGGAAGCAATCTGCGTGCGACTAATTAACTAGTTGCGGACTGAACTAAGATTGTGATAATTTATTGTAACGGCTCCCATGGAGGCGGCGTGTGTGCAGTGAATAGCGTCCATCCAATCAGCGGTGTAATGAGGCTCGCCGGCGGTATCGCGGGGCGCATCTCGCCGCATTAGCCCGCCATTGTTGCCACTGATAACGCCAAATTAAAACTAATTCAACCGCGGATCCCGCGCCACCGACCGACGCGCCCGACAGGTGACGCGACAAAAGAACGCGTTGATAAAACTATCGCGAGACTTAATTAAAACGCGCCCCGCACGGGCGCGGCCGGGCGCGGCGTCGCGCGGCACAATGCCCCCCTACGATTTAATGCACTTAATTAGACAATGAACGGATTTACTGCTAACTAGTTATTTCTCGGAGGTTTTTGACCTTTTGTTTTCCTGCGCTACTTTTTAATGCGCTCCTTATTTACTGAAGTTGCGAGTTTATCGCAACTAGACGAGTCGCCGGCGATGGCGAGGGCAGCGGTCCGTGACGCGGCGTGACGCGGAGGCGGCGCGTTGACGCTCGCGGCGTCAGCGCGGCCACCCGCACGAGAGGCTGTCAGCGCGCTCGCACTAGCGCCTCATTAAACCACGTTATTTATTCGCCCTACGTGTTAACACATTATCTGCGAACGCAAGCGGTCCCTGTCGGTGCGCACCTAAGTAGAACTAATAACTTTTAATGGATGTTTGCCACGTGATCCCGCGGCGCTCCGAGCTAGTCGTTATTCACGTATTACACTACAATAGCTACGCGGACAGCCGCTCCCACATCACGTACAGATAATATATTTGAACAAATTGTAAAATTGTAGACACTTTTGAGAGCAATCGCAGAGAAATGTGGTTTTAAGGATGATAATAACGGCGACAGCTGCGGCGCAGTGCCTGGTATTGGTGCACAAATCAGCGCGACATTTTATTCTGAGCGCGGTTGCCATGAGTGAGCCATGGCATGGCAAGCCGCGACACGGCACGGCACGGCGCACCACCGGCCGCCCTTGACCCGCGCGCCGGATTGTGCCGGAGCGGCAACTCGATTAACATTAAGCTTAACGAATTTAGCATCGCTGACGAGTTTGCATTAAAATTCAACTCGCTCGTTACTTTATCGGTCGGCAACTCGGTTAACTGAAGTTCGATGTTTTTATTTGATGAGGACTTTGCAAAGTAAATTCAGGATGGAAGTTTGCGTGTAAATACGATAAAGTTTAATCTGGAGGTGGAGACGGGAGGGGGCAGTGCGTGCGGCGAGGCGGGACGGCGAGCCGTTCTGCATAACCAGCATTGCTATATTTTGTTAAATTTGTTAAATCCCAGTACTGATTTATCAGTGTACACACCACACGGCGTTGTGAAAATGATCTTTGCATATATAGCATGTCATTAAAAGCTTGATGAGGTTCGTTTTAACGAACGCCATGAATTTAATTAAGCGGCGACGCACGAGCAGCGAACGGCGAATGTTCCGAGTGTAAACAATAAGCTCGAGCCATCCCCGGGATATTTCATATTCGCTATATTCGCTATACTCGTAGCGCCGACAGATAGGGGATGGACGAGCGCGCGATAAGGCGCCGCGCCGCCCGCCGCGGGCTATCTCGACTCACTAAACATTTCCAAAAGGGATCACCAGAATCACCGTCGATCTTATAGCACTGAAGCACGGAACGGCCGAACCACAAACTTTTCATGCGTATCTTTATACAAGTGTGACGTAAGAGAAAAGTTCTTAAGTGATTTAAGTTTACATTTGGTATACGTTAACTAAAAAAATGAAGCTGCTAAGCCAGCAGTTTCTGAACAGTATATATATATATTTATTCGTAACTGAATGGAATATTATATGATCGAGATAAACCGAGCGCGCGTCGCGTTTATGACGCTTCGGTTTTTATCGCCGCGCGGACCTTGTTACGAATGATGGGCTATTGATTCCGAAGGACCGCCGCCAGATTAGCTTACTGAAATTGGGAGAGACAGGGACGAGAAATTACTTGTACAATTTATAGAAAAGTGAGGAGAAATTACTTTAGAATCATTTAAACGCTGCCAATTCAATCCTATTGGTAAAACGAATAAGTTGTTTTCTTATGCTTGAATTGCTTCCTCGTCCTCGCTGCTATGATACTTGCTGACCGCGGGAACGAGCGGGGCACGTATCCGGTCGCCGCTCCGGCAGACCCGCGTCCGGAAGAATTTAATTAGCTGGCCGGACTGCAGATTGCGATAGAACGCCCTCACACAGAGTGCAGCGGCTCGCCGCCATAAACCACGCTCTAATAAACCACACACGACGCCTCCATTCTTTACTAGCCACTTGCTCGCTACATCTTCACACGAACCCCCGCAGGGTCTTCATAAGAAGTTGGAGGCACTCAATTTGATATCGCAAATGTAACAATTTAGTCGTAAAGCACCGAAGTGGGCTGACATCGCTGAATCGGAGTCATATTGCGCGTGGAGGCTCCGCTGAACGCAACTAATGGCACGTGTGGAAGAGTTATTCCCAATATCAGATGACTGGCGCGGGGGTGGGGGCGCGGGGTGGCGGGGAGGGGGACGCGAGGAAGCTTTTAAGAGATGAGAATGTGATCGGATTGATGCGTGTGTCGCGGGTAATGGCCGATCGACCGCACGCACAAATGGATTGCCGCGCCGCCGCGACCCGGACACTGCGCCAACATTTACAAGCATCGTGAACTAATTTTAAACAATTACACTAAGCCCAGGTGGCCTAGTGGCATAAGGGAGATAGGTACATGGTTACAATGTTACTTACCGGCGTGGAGAGCGGCGCGGGCGCCGTCCGCGCGGGCGACGCTATCGCCGGCCGCCCGCCGCCCGCTGACTCGCCTGCAAACAAACCCATGACTTACTACGAATTTTTGACACTGTCCATTCACTTTTAAGCTATACACAACACCCATACAGCATACTATCGTATCTATAATAATGGCAGTAAAGATTGTAGCGATTTGGTTAACCCACGCAGTTACATGGCAAAATATGAACAATGATATTTGAGTTGAGCCGCTGTGGAACGCTGTCGTATTGACATGGCCATCCTTTACAACGTGCTTATAAACACCAAAAAGCAATTTATTGTTTTGCTACAAGAGCATTCCATGTATATTCAACAATTAAAGTCCTCCAGTCTGTCTATCTGCCTAGTAGTGAGCGTCAGGTCAATAAACTTTTAGAAGCAAGGATGAATTTGCTTTAGTTATAGGGCAAACTCGTACGAAGCCCGGGATCTTTAGAGGTTTGAGCGTGTAGGTACTCGTCCGGTTGCAGCGGCCGGGGTGGCGGCCGGCGCCGGCTCGGGCCAGAAAAACCGTGATGGACGACCGGCGCGGGACACGCTGAGCCGGACGCGACACGTAAGTAATTGGACGCAGCGCTGCAGCCCGCCCCGCCCGCCGAATCACGCTAATGACCTAAATATCTAGTGCTTAGGACACGGTGAGTAAAATGATCACTCAGAGCTGGCTAATACGAAATACTTCCCAACGCTTTGTACTTACACAGCGTGTTAGTGTCGCATTCTGGTCGATAGCGACACCGCGCCGCGAGCCGGCCGCCGATTATCGCGGAGGAATATCGAACGGTAGTTTTTCCAATTTCCGCTGATACGGGCAAATTGGAGACGTAACGAGATTTATATTGATAAGGACGAACAGGAAGCCGGCCGCCGCTCGCTACATGCAGCCGGCTACAACGACCAATTTTAGTTTGGACCACATTATTATTATCTACCTGACTGCGTTTCAGTTGCTTCAGAAAAATAAAAAATCCTAGTTAAAGTAATAAATAAATAAATAATAAATATTTGGGAACAATTCACACAAATTGACCTAGTCCCAAAGTAAGCGCAAGTAAGGCTTGTGTTATGGGTACTAGACAACGATATACATACTTATATAGAGAAATACATACGTATATAGATAGAAACATCCATAACTCAGGAACAAATATTCGTGCTCATCACACAAATATATGCCCTTACCAGGATTCGAACCCAGGACGCTTGCTTCGCAGGCAGGGTCACTACCAACTAGGCCAACCGCGTCGTCAAAGTAAACTGTAATTTAAAGAAAATCTCGACAGCTCTACACATTAGAGAGTATAAACTTAAGCAATGATTTCTATTGCGAATTGTGTTTTATAACCAGTGTAGCGAACGATGGGGGTTTCTTATTTAAGAGCGTGTCGGAGGCTAAAGTCGGGTGTCACGCGGTGTCCAAATAAATTAGCGCGCGGCGCATCGCGAAGATTTATCTCCGGCCGCGGGAAAAAACCTGATTAATCACTACATTCAAAGACGGAGGGCAGCGTAAGTCACGACGCAAGAAATAATTAATTGGAGCGCGCACGGCGCCGCCGCCCGCGCCGCGCTACTAATGTGCCCAAGTTTATTCAAATTGCCTTCATTAAGAGCCTACTGTAGTGCTGTGCGAGCGGTGTGCTCTGCGGGAGGTCGCCATTGATTTATATTATTGCTTAGCGCCTCCGACGCCGCTGCGGCCGGCGCGAGCTGTGTATTGAAAAATATTTTGAAGCAGAGAAGCGTCGGCGACGGTGTATTCATGAATATTGATGGCGGTCCGTGAATATTCAGCGCGGCGACACTCGGAATTGAAAACACGCCGCGACCGCGCGCTGCAGCGCCAGCCGCAGTTAGCATAAAACAAGCTACGGCTACCGATGCCACTAACGCAGCAGATTATAAGTTTATACGGATCTAAATCAACGATACCCAGTTGCCAGTTGCACCACAGGAATAAAGTTAATCACGTGGCAAAGACGTGCGCATACACGATGCGATACAGTTACTAAGCCCCCTGTACACATTGAGTAAGTAGTTTTTGTTATATAAATAGGTGTTGTTTAAACTTATCTGCGTAGCAAAGCACCAATTTATTTACCATCGCATGGCTGGCAAGAAAAAAAATGGGTGGTTAGTATTTTTGCTACCCATAATTATCTGCTATTCACAAAAATCATTTAAGCGTAACATGGAAGCAAGATGGCTTCCACCAACAAACTCATTACGCGAAAAAGTAGACGCTTTTTCTCATTTGATTTCAGACTTGAATTGATTAAATTAAAGTCGATCTTGTAACGGAATAACGAAAGGAATCTATACAGAATTTTATCTTCAGAGACTCTTATTGTATCCGCTGGCGGCAACAAGACGGCGTAATTTCGTCGCAAGAGTTGCGAGCGGATTCATTGAGCACAATGCGAGGCGCGAGGCGCGAGGCGTGAGGCAAGTGCACCGAGCAGGTGCGCTGCTCGCTGCGACACTGCACTCCTCACGTTACTAAAGAAGCTTCAATTATCTGTCACATATTGCAGCAGTATTTTTACCTCTTCTATGTTCGTTGTGCTGCTCTGATCGGGTGCAAAGGGGACATAATCATTCGATAGCAGAATCCACATTTTAAAAAGAAGAATGTGACAGCGTTTGGGAATACAGGTACTGTATCTATCTTCACGTTTGGTGACTTGGTATATTTTGGTAATGGTAAGAGAGCCGTAACACCAAAGGGTTGCAAATACCTTGCCAGCCTACAGGGCAAGATGGACCTCATGTGCCAGTAATTTCACCGTCTGCCTTACTCTCCACGCTGGAACCAAGCACAAGCCAAATTTCATCCTGCTTTATATCCACCTATTGATAAATTAAATTGCAGCTCAGCTTCAGCACTTTCGACAGGCCTCTCACTAGATGGAACTAAGATATTGCTAAAGTTACGTTGAACCGAACCGGAGGCTTTCTAAGCAGGTATTTGTTCAATAGTAAACCTCTGATGATGATTTAATTAAAGAAGAAGTTCTTAGTTGGCGCAACAGTAAGGGTACGGGCGTGCAGCGCGTACACCGTACACACATAATATGCGTATACAACAACACATACATACACGTAGTACCTATACCTACGAGTGTTGTTCCAACAGGGCTCGAATGCGCGCGTGTAAAGTTCGGCGCATCAGACACGTCGACACTGCGGCGCTAATTAAAACTTGTCAGGAAAACATCAACAAATAGAGTCGCTAAATTTATGTAAATGAATGAGAAAATATCGTAGAAAGTGGTGATGTGTAAAAAGTTCACACCAGGACACCTATTTAATAAATATGAGAGACGACTATTTACAAGTAACAAAGTTCGATGTACATTTCGTAATGTGGAACCAATTTGGACACGTAAATTTTCAAGCTATAGTCAATGTCATACTTATTCACTTGACGCCTGGCACGTTTATGAAATAGGGATGTGATTCTCTAACGAATTTCGTCAATGTAGAGAAGTGATCGCTGAGCTCAAGAGACAGCGTATCTTTACTCGTTGGCTACACGGAGTCGGATGTGCTTTCACGTTGACAATAAGATGCTTGACTCCTTATAATTTTATTGTGTATGCGGCAAAGGGTCACATTATACTGTTTACCGTCCGTCACTTTACGGATTAGTTATATTTAAATAATTACACAGCTGTAAAGCCGTGCGGGAGACGAGGGCGTGTTTGACGAGCGGCCGCGAATGCCTGTCGCCCTGCCGTGCCGGTTTTTACTGCGGCGAGAATGGCATTCATTTACAGCGCGACTTATGACCCCGTCTGCCCCGATCACATGAATATATGAGTTGACCTTAAAATTTTCATCTTCGTAAATAAATAATTCTCAGAATATTACGCACAGAGCAAGAAAATTTCATCAACATGAATTTACGACACAATGAGAGCGAAAACAGAGCGGAAGTTTTATTGGGATTTATTTTTGGCACGATCTTTGATTTTCTTTTTTCGCTTGATTGGTATTAAAAAGTGAACCACCGGCAAAGTTTCCCGTGTCAAGCCACCGAGCTGGCGTAGAGCGCGAGTTCGCGGGGCATTTTTAACGGCGCGTTTTAGTGCGGGCGGCTTTGTCCAGAGCGGAAGAGTTATGGCGCCAATAATTCCCCGTGTAATGTACGTATTATAATAACACGCGCCGCCCCGGACACGTACGGCCGGCCATTAAACTGATTTACACGGCTTTTTAATTGTCCCCGCCTCGCGCCCCGTGCTCGCGACTCGCGTGGATTTTTGACAATCTCTACTCCATCAAACGATCGTTATTTTTTATAGCACTGCAATTCATTCAGTGGCGACGTTGGCGTTGGCACCGACTGTTCCGGCGGCATGTTGAGCCGAGTGCGGCAGACAAAGCACTAATCGCCTGAGCCTGTGCGGGAGGCGATGACAAATCAAGGAGGCAAGTTAGGCTGCAGAGCCGTTCAAACTGTCTTTAGCGGAGGCGGCTTCACTCACGTTAGCTGTTAATTAGGTTTCGCATTTAAGTATTGAATAATAAGCCCATACTACGGCGCGGTATGGCGGTAGCTACTTTCCAACTTTCAAGCTTACATCAGCCGTAGTTTCTGCGTAAAGATACGTTTATACGAAATCTTTCAAAGTTACAGTTGGAAAACAAGTTCGTTGCGCTAATTTTCAAGGGATTGGTATGATGAAATAGGCCCAAAGCAAATTGTATTCACGACAAGAGTTTTCAATGATTCACGGTTAAGTTCATTCGAAATATTATAAACGGGATGTGAACAGCGATTACGTTTATTGAGCACCCGATATTTCAACGCAGTTGCATGCATTATGATCACGGATAGACTGAAGTAATTGCGGGTGGATGTTGTAATTGTTGGGTAGACCGAGATCTGTCTACCCTCATTCTTGCGCGTCAACTGCGTGCACTCTGTTACCACTTTAGTACTATTATTTATTCTGTGCCACTGGAAACGTTCTCACTCGAAACTCGATTCAAACACACTACACAACTGTATTCACAACTTTGAATACGTGTTGGTATTGCGGTGGTGTCAGATCCTACCAAATGTAGGACACCGGATGTCGTCAAAATATCCAACTGTAACAAGTCCCGCTTTCCCGCGCGCCGCTCGCTCATCGGGGTGAGACGCGAATCGTAATGAGGTCAGATTGAACGACGGCTATTTATTTATTAATTAAATTAATCATCCTACTGAATTACTCGAATTTTGTCTCGCACAGGAATTAATGGAATCGCTAGGAATGGTTAAACAAGGACAAAATTAGCTCTAGATTTTAATGTTTGTAATAATGTCGCCCTGCCAGTATCGTGTCTCTATTGGTGTCGAAAATGCAAATAATACACAGCAAAATAACGCGTGTGGCTCTAATATATGTGAAACTTATGAATGAAGAACACGACTTTGGAAACGATTTTATTGTACATCAAATCTGAACTGACTGGATGGCATAGACAATTTTTATATCTTTTTTTTATTTAAAAATAGAAGGTAAACATAAACAATAAGTATATAAAAAAGGTATATAAGGTCGGACTGCAACAATATGAGTATAGCGAGCTGCTAAAGCTAACAACACGGCGCTCCTTGAGCTGACCTCAGACAATGGACGCTATCGGATGCAACAAATTGGATTTTTAATGCTATCTTCGATTCAGAAAGTAAACACATTGTTACGCCTAACTGAGAGGACGACAAGAAACTCAATCAGGTTGTGGTCGGATGGGAGAGAGGTTGTAATAGCGGAGGAGCCACGTGTAGTATACAATGGGCTACGTCGTCTGCGCCTCCTCCGGCGGTGAGATGAGATGAAATCTAGTGTTATCCTGTTGTGTTAGGTATCTAATCTATGTGTCAGATAGCTAAACGGAATCCTAGGAAACTGTAGAACCTTTTACAATCAACATCGAAGTACTTTAACACTGACAGACACAAATAACAAGCCAATCACTTATTGCGATAGAGTTACACACTACACAGTAGCCTATGGTTCCATTAGGTGGTCCGTGCTATTTATTATGTGTGTATAAACACTATAAAGAGTAAGGTATTTTCATTCTTACCTGTCCTATTTGATAGTAGTACAGTACTGCCGAGGCCGGGAAATTGCAATTCGTGGATGAGTATAAAGTTTGACGGACGACGCGTAGCGGAGTCCGTTAATAAATACGAATCCACGAATTGCCGTTTCCGCCGAGGCATGTATAGTGCTTTTCTCTAATAATGCGAGGAAATAAAATAAAATGATAAAATATTCCACTGACTTGCATGCAATTGAACAAAATTGTCGCAATGTTCTACTCCCGCAATAGTACGCAGCTACACTGTAATTTCACATTTTTCTTCTGATAACGCCATTTCATTCTAAAGTATATTTCTGTTTACTATAAAATTGTAATAAATCAACTAAAAGTGCAAATTTAAATGTTATAAAGCTATTTTAAATTACAATACATCGGATTAAAAAAATCAGACACCACCACAGATTCTGAACTTAAGGTAAAAAAAAAAAAAACTATTTAAGACACTTTTAAACGCACTGGTTCCATATGATTGTACGAGCATTTGGCTGTTTGTGGTGAATGATCTTAGTCATAAAATATTAAAAAGTTAAATTGTTGTACAGTAATGAAAATTTCCCGGCCGCTTTCGCTATTTCCCGGCCGCTACAGCTATGTTTTTTTTTTTCTAATGTTGCGCCAGTAATGGAGACCTCCCTGGAAGCTGTTTTTGACAGTAAGACGCACATTTCCGAGCAGGTTGGAGAAAACAAAATTATAACCTCAAAACGTCTCTTTAACTATTTCATCGTAAATAAAGGAACTAGAGATAAAATATCAGCAAAATTAAGTACAATATAATAACCTCATGTTTATTTGATAACATAATACCTACACCTTATTCTTTACAAAAATTTGCACATTAAGGTTAGAATTTTGTTTACCAAATAGGTCAGATAAGAATGAAAAAAAAATGAAGGTATGAATGAATGGTGTTGTTTTATTACCTACTGTACCATATTTTATGTGAATAAAGAATTATGAATTATGAAAATACCATAGATACTCACAGTAATTGTTAGGTATGAGATCGGGCTCGGTGTCGTCGTGGTCGGGGCGCTTGAGGTCGGGCGCGTGCGGCGCGGCGAGCGGCTGGCGGGCGGCGCGCGCGTCGTGTGCGAGCGCGGCGGGCAGCGGCGGCGGCTTGCCGCGCGCGCGCAGCCCCCGCCGCCGCCGCGCCGCCAGCGCGCACGCGCCGGCCGCCAGAGCGCACAGCGCGCCCGCGCCGCAGCCCAGCGCGCCCACCACGCCCGCCACGCCGCCGATGCCCAGCGGCGCCTCCGACGCTGTAAACACGACATAATCTTACACTCCCCTTCAAAACTAAACAGTACCTACTCTGTGAACGTTTCGATCGGCTACCTTTTGTAGTTGAATATGAATAGATAGGTCTTCCGTTAGACTGACAGACGTGATGGGGTTTCGTGAATGCGTAAGCTGAAATAAATTGTTCGACGCATTGCAGTAATCAATTTTCAACTGGGTACTACCAGTGTGTTCACGCTGAGTTATTTATAAAATTGTGTTACTGAAAGGACTCGTGTCGAGGCAAACATTTGCTTTCCCAGTACCATGCATCACTGTAGGTATAGTCTAATCGATTGTTAACTGTTTTTATCTAACTTTCCATATTTTGTATCGGTGGATATTAATGGAAAGGCAGCGGGATGCGAGCGAGATCATTAATGATTTGTGCCCGTTGTTTTAGTTAATTTTTGCATCCAACTAAAAACGTGCGTAAAAATTAATTGAAAGAACGACTCGAACCGGAAGACGAGACGGAAACGGAATTAGCATTCGGTATAAAGAGTTCCGCGACGCGCGACCGTGATCGTACCGTTAATAACTTAATTGAAAGGATGGTCTGGCGAGGACGAGGCGGAAGGCGCGCGTCACAAGGAGTCGTATAATTGGATTTTGCGTCATTTTGCGCCGGTGCTCGGATGCAGTTCGATAGCCGGCGGGCACAATCCCAGCCGCGAGCAAAAAGTGCCGAGGACTCTCGCCGGGACCTAATTACCGGGCAGCTAATTAGAGCTAATATAGACGAAGAGGTCCGCGCGCCCCGCGCCCCGCGCCGCCCGGGGCCGATCGCACTCAAATTTTACGGGGATGTCAACGGTGGAGCAATTCGGTTAACATGCCGGAGGACTTTATGGTCAATCTAACTTTGATAATAACTCTCGAGCTTCGGCTCAACTAAACGACTGCGGCCCGACGGAACGACGGCTGCCAGAATAGCCGCCGGCGGCGCTGCGTGCGGGGCGGGGCACAATGTCTCCGCAATCCGCTTCGTCAAGTGCGAAGTTTCTGGAAGCAATTAGCGGAGCCGGCGCTGCGGTTCGCACTCGCACATATTACGTGCACATGTGACAAGTTCCCGCGCGACTTGTTACTTCCCAACTTGTAATGGCACAACAACATGTCTCTGTCCAATTTCTGCTGAGACCGAAGCTTGTTTATGTGTGCTGTGACAAATTTACATCGAGCGCTGCTCCCCGAGGCCACCGGGAAGGAAATATCGATCCAAAGTTTGTGCTTATCCGGAGTAGTGTGTCATTTTGCTATCTTCGACAGATCTAATCCGCGGCCAACAGGTCGCCCTGTAAGTGAGACACAATGAAGCAATTTGCTATAGGCCGGGGGTTGTGAGGCGCGGGGCGCGGGGCGGGGATGCGGGCTATTTGTAACTTCAATAATTAATCAAGGGTTAGGGCAGGTGCACGCGGCCGCGGCGCGCTGTCGCCGCCGCGCCGCCTCGCCGCCTCGCCGCCTGCACACCACTATTATTATTCATTTGCTTTATTTGCACAATTCAATTATTTCTTAAGACATTTCCGGTTATTTTTGCGATTGCGACATTTTGTTAAAAGTTGTATGTGTTCGCAACATAGTGTGAAGTGGCAAGTGGCGCGTGACTCGCCTGCAATTCTCTGTGTAGGTCATTCCTAGCCAGTACTCAGTTGCCGCTGAGCCAGCTGAAGCAGACTCATTGAGGCTATTCCGCAGCATTTTCATTGGTTCTTTGAACACAAATCGAAAACTCAGAGGTGCGAGTCCGGGATTCCAACCCACGACTCTCTGCTTGAGACGCCGCTGGTCAAACCACTAGGCTACCACGGTAATTGGTTTACTTTTAGGAAAAAAATGTACAGGTTCAAAAGACTGCTCATTTCATGTCAAACAGTTCATATACTTAAATAATAAATAATTGTAATAAATAATGTGCACTTTATAAAGATTTATAAAATTTCTTTATCTACTCGTAACTTACATCTGTAACACATGAGTCATTATTCGTTTGGGAGCTGTCCTCTAGTGGCCTACTTAAAGCTATGTAGTGACATTGCCAATAGTTTTGCCTAAGATATATATTACATCACGACGCATTAGAAGTAGGCCCTGCATGCAAGGCTTTGAGTAACCGCTTCAGTGTCACCTCCGTACCCGCTAATAATTAATGCCGCGTGTGCCACCTCGCTTATTAATGCTTCTCAGAACTTATTTCATAATGTTCTACCACTGGTTCTACCCGATTCCCTTATAACAGCTTCCTTTTGAGTACATACTTGTAATAAATACAACATAATAAACAAATCCATAGCGAAGGAAACCAAAGAGTAGATAATGTGTTAACATTTATGGCGTCTAAAGCCAGAAACTTTATTTGATTGCACTTCAAAATTCAAAATTCAAAACTTTATTTTGCAAATAGGCAGCCAAGGGCTCTTGTAATTTCACCGGCTGTCTGACTCTCCACGCCGGAACACAGCAGCACTAGCACTGCTGCTTGGTGGCCAGATTAGCAACTCCAATGCAATCCGCAGCTATCTCCATTTTTGCTCAAAAGTAGTACCCACTTAACGTTTGTTTAGTTAGTGAATGAAGTTCGGTCTACTTTGTCAGCACTTTCTTTGCAACCTCTGTCACGTAGTAGATTACCGACTAACCATTGGCCGAAGAATTCGTGTTACAACGTTATTCTAGTTAACTGGAGCTTTGGTACGATGGCCGTCCACCTCGTGAGGGATGTGCGAGACGTCGGCGTCACGTCACGTCACCGTAACGAGCGCGACGTGGCTTCGTTAGCCCTCGGCTTGTCTAAAATTACCGTTGGCTAATTTATTTGGTTGTGCACACCCGATAGTTCACAGGACATGCTGAACATTCGCTTATATTAACACGAATTTCGACGAAAAATTATATAATGCACGTTCAATCACTTTCATTATCGACTTGTAAAATTAAATTTACCACCATTAATACCGGATGTTATAATAGCCTCTTTTTGGGCTACGCCAGAGTCAAATAAAGTTATTAAGTAATGATATTTTGCAACTTATCCAGGTTAGGCTTATATCGCCGTAAAGTTTCTTATTAATTACATTGAAATTTTAACTTTAAAAAAAGTTTCTGAGGTTTTTGCTGATGCCTACGAAGCCTGGGCCTGGGCATCTAAATCTGCAAGGGAACTAAAATTCAAGCTCTCTTATCTAGAAAGGAGGCCTGTGCACAGCAGTGTATGTAGGCCGGAAATGAGATCAGAATCATCTTTTTTTCACTTCATTATCATTAGCAATTAAGTTAGTACAACTAACTTACAACTAAGTATAGAATTGAACAAGGAAAACCGTTGAGTTTGTTCAAAATGGATGAAAACATGCAGCCTCATTTTGTTAGTAGCTACTAGCTAGGTATATTGACTCTGTCAAGGCTTCGTCAGTATTGTTCGAACGGGGCTGCAAACGCGGTCAAGAGGATCGGCTGCGACGCGCGAGTCGCGCGAGTCGCTGGCGCCGCGCGCGAGCCACTCGACCTTATTAACCGGTTAACGGGCAACTTTGAGGTTCAAGTTGAATCCTCAGGGCGCTGGGCGCGGCGCGCAACTTCCACTTTAATCACGGCAACTTGCGCCGCGCCGCAACTTGCGCAATAAAGATTAAATAGTGATGCGTCGCGCGCGGCGTGCGGCGCGCGGCACGCGGCGGCGCGCGGCCGCGCCACGTCGCGCCCGTAAATAACCAGAAATTAGCGTCAAACCGGCAATTTGCATGAAATTAATGTAAATATTAATCATAAGGACGGCATTAATGATTAAAGTTGGCCTAATGTATTCATTCGCGGCCGCGGAGGCGGCGTAGTTTGCCCGCGAAGGGAGACACGCTCGCTTCATACTAGCATAATACATCACACCGGTGTTCAGCGCAGAAACAATATAAAACTACATTCCGTTCCTTGAAAATTGATATCCTTTTTGTGTGTAGTTTTTAAAAGACATGTAGACGTTTGCTGCAATAAAAAACGTAAAGCTCGGGTTTATCGTAAAACACGGTTTGATCGGCGCGCAAACAAGGCGCGGGCCGCCTGCTGCGCGGGCCGACACGGATTTACTGCGCAAATATCATGTAATATTTTTTGCTGACGTTATTGGTTTTGGATCACTAAACACTGTGACTGAATAAGCATTGAAAAGCAGATCTGGATATACGTGAGCCGCCGGCTCGGCTTGCTCGCGCGGCGCGGGCGGCGCGAGGCGCGGACGCGTCGAGAGCGCCTATAATTTATGCGGCCCCGTGCACTCGCCGCCGATAAATCACCCATCGCCGGCCGCCGATACGTGAAACGGACGATGAAATGAATAATCATTATTCATTGCACTTTATCAATGATTTATGCTTGCGTTATTGTATTTTTCCATTGGTAGTAATTAATTCGGCGGGAATATTGCTCGGCGCTCCGGTGAGTCGACGCCGCCGCTAATAGCGATAAATCGGGCGCACGCCTCCACTGCACACTGAAGCTTCCGGTGTAATTCGCCGTTAAATGAATACCATCAAGATGCTGCGGATACTGTCCAACAGATAAATCAATTTCTAAATTGTTAATGTCGCCAATTTGTCACAATAGCTTCAGACGTTCAGATTCGACTGCAGCAGATCCAATATCCATTACGATACTTTGTGTCGCGCAATAAGGTAAGTGCATTTTGGAGTAGCTTTGATGTATCTCGCCGCCATTACTGCGCGGAAGTGTACACTCTCATTACTTATTAGTTTACATCAAGAGAGTGAGCTTGCCGCCCGATGCCGCCGTGCTTACGGCTGGCTTTACACTTGGATTAGTCGTAAATGTTTGTGTTAAAGTATGCACTTTGTAGAGGGGCAGGTGTCGAGTCGTCGGGTACACTCGCGCTTGGCAGCCCGGTGAGAACGATACCTTCAAGACTAGCTGTGCCGAACCGTCGGCGGCGCGGGGTTGGTGTGTGGAGGGGGGGTTGGTAGATAATTAGTTTCCGAGTTGTCACCCCGCTGCTACGGCCGAACTATTCCAGGCGCGTCGACTGAATACAAATAGGTTAACCATTTCCGGCTCTGCCACAATTGTCATGCTAGTTTTTGATACTCGGCGCTTTATGTATAATTTAATGAAACGAATCAAACCGAATTATTAAACAGCCCGTGTGAAATGCAGCGCATACACATATTACATTAAACGCGATGACAACTTGACGACGACATTGTTGGTTAACTGCACGGCTGCGCACAAAATCGTATATTAGGAGGATCCGTAGCTTATGGCCGGCCACCGGGCGCACTAAGAGCGTCTTAGCTCCGGCGGTGAGCCACGGCGCCGTAACGTCGTCCGACACACGCCGTAAAGTGCAACGCAGGTGCCGCGCCGCAGCTCGGCGACATGCATGCTATCGCCCGTGAGAAACTCGGCAGTTTGCTAACGATCGTTAAGAAGCATTTCAGTAACAAATAATTTCTGTTGTATACGTTTTTGCGGACGACCAAATACGCATTCTTTGTACAAAATGACTACGTATACTTTAGGTTACACCTTCCGCAGAGTATGTTCGTCGTAAGACTGTAACTCTGAGAATCAGCAGCTGGCCCGCCGGCCCAGTCGCCGCGGTCGTACCTCCGCTGCCCGCTCGTATGCGGCTCGCCGTATTAAGGCGCCGCCACGCCACACGTTAGGGTAAGAGCGTCGTAAAGATGCGGCTGTGCGGAGAGCGCCACAACTTGCGCCGTTACGCCGCACCTGCGCCGCGTCCACCTCGCTACCGAAACGCTAACTTTTTGGGAGCGCCCCGAAGTATCATTTTATATAAATAAGGGACCGGATTAGTGTACCGAGTCACCTACTCGTCTGAAATTATATTATTTCGGGACTTGCCGGCAATAACTTTTGTTAGAATAATTCGAGGCTTAGATTATATTTTAGGACGGTTGTAAAGGGTGGCCGAGTGGCGGCGGAGATAGTGGCCGCGTAATGGTCGCGGAACAAAGGGCGGATTAGGCCGCGCCGCGCCGTCATATTTCAGCGAGCCGCTGCGAACGCCGGAGAGATTATTCTGAAAGGTTGGCTTTATTTTTAATATAAATCGTTTTAGATGAGCCTCTTCATCACGAACTGAGCCTCGCGAAGCGCAACGCGCGATCGCCAGACGCCGTGTCAATAATAAAATCTGAATAATGGGTAGTTTTAGTTTTTAGACGGAACGAGTTATAGCCGAGTTTAGCCAAAACCCTTGATCTACGAGCGTGCGACGCATCCTCGAATCTATATCTGTCGTAAATCCGCAGCAGGCCGCCGCGCGTGATTTACCGCGCCGCGCCGCGCCACGCGCGCCGAGCCTTAACAAATGGCGCGGCGAGCGGCGGCCAAATAAAAATGATGAGTCGTGTTTGCCGAAGGGATCGGCGCGGGAGGGGGGGCGGCGCTCACTGACGTCAGATGATGCATTAGCCAGTTGATGGTCGCAAAAACAACAAAACTATCACGTTAGTAGCACCTCGTCGCGCACGGCCACTGACTTCACAATTATTACGGCAAAGAACCGAGAAGATTCCAAGAAGCCATTGAGCAGACGTGGGCGGCGCCGGGGGAGGATATCTCGATGGCAACTTTAAAGAGCAACGTATTAATCGGATTTCCTTCCTGTTCGGGACGCTAATTATCGCGCCCCGCGCCCGCGCACCGCTCGTAATTATGTCCTTATTGCTGTATCGCCTCGCTTCGATGCCTTCATACAACACAGATATAGCAATTGGCATCTATCTTTTTAATTTCTATCTCCTCTTTCTATAATAATATTTATGTTAGACTAGCTTCTGCCCGCGTTTTCGTTCGCGTAGAATTAGACTGATGTTGATAGTATATTCTGTAGTATCAACGTGTTATTTACGTTGCGACTCTAGGCAGCTATGACCCGTGACATATTTATTGCTATTCTGCGGGAACTATGTAATTTTCCTGGACAAAATGTAGCCTAATGAAGGTAGATAATATGTAGATCTAGGGTACCAACTAACTTCGTTCCAAATTTGATCCAAATCCGTCCAGTCGTTTCAGCGTGAAGAAGGAACAAACTTACAGACTCACAAACTGTCGCATTTATAATATTAGTAGGATAGGATTATAAATGCGAAAAAAGTGTGTTTGTCTGTTACTTATTTCATGTTTAGAGTATGTCTTCATGATATGAGACAAGTATGTACTTGTCTCATATCATAGGTACTTAATTTTGAAGCAGATATTTATGTTCAACCGATTGAGCTGATATTTTGCATACTTGTGGAAGTCGGATAACAATACTCCGGTACAGTAGAATTCTGGTGGTCCGGTCGGGACCAACTCCGCAGGTGAGAACTCTCTTGGTCCAATTGACTTGAAATTTGGTACTCATTTGTAGGACGCATGGCAATGCAGCTGCAACTACAGTTAACAAAAAGTACAGTCAGCAAATAAGCTTGTATCAAAAATGATTTATGAAATGAAATGAAATTTATTCTTGGTAACAGGCATTACAAGTCAATAAAGCTTATGTAATCTATTCTGCGAGTTGCAGATCAAAAAACTCACTGTAATCATAAAAAACATTATCGAGAAGCTACTTTTTCAGTCGGCCTTTAAAAATCGTGATGGAAGCTGCATTCCTAATATCGCCTGGCAGACGGTTGTACACGGAGGGCCCCAGGTAGTACACGGATCGGTCCGATCTGGCGAGCCTGTGTCTGTCAGCGGTTAACCTATTCTCGTGCTTATTACTACGCAGTAGGTATCTCGGGTATATTTTATTTTAGATTATAAAAATTGGTTGAGTCTGAAGTTGGCATAAATGTTTATAGTTCCGCTGCAAAAACACGACTATTCTAAACGCTGCGGCGGCGGCACCATTAGCGGCGCACAAAGGCCGCCCAGCTGCTGACATTCATCATCCTCCGAAGTCGAGACGGCGTCAGCTGCGCCCGGTCAATCCAACATTCAATAATTTGCTTTAATTCTGTTAGAAATATTGGTCGCACTCGCGGAGACGTTGGCAATTCATTCATTCATTTTATTCATTTATCCGTCCTGTGAACGGGTAAGTGAGGCTGGTTTAAAGTACGTGTGCGTGTACGCATACAAGACGCAACCAAACTTGGCAACAAACAGGTTGAGATTCACACAAGGCGTAGTTTTAGTTCGCAAAACACCGTGTTGGCTTTTTATTTGGTCTTAGACACCGGTTCTAGGAGCAGTGTTGAGATACCAGCTGACAAAATATCTACTATATTCAATGATTGCATGAAAACTTAACCAACGATATGTCTTTGTTTGTATTTAAGGAGTAATCTCTGGAATTATTGGACCAATTATAAAAATCCTTAATCAAAAAAGCTACACTAACACTGACAGAATGCCATTGAAACTAACAAGTTTCGAGACGCAGAAGTAGCGGGCCACAGCTTCACAAATTGCCGGAAGTCATCGGAACATGATCGGTGTCGCATTAGTTCCGACCCACCGGGCACTGCGCAGCGCAGAGATAACGCGTGTAATCCGCGCGGCCTAATCTGATAACAATAAGCGCATTGTGCGCAATCACCACTCCCCCCCCCTCGTCATCCCGCAAGACGAACCACTACACAGCCAGCAGACTAAACCTCCATGTGACCCACTTGCACTGACCCTGGAACGACAACCGTATAGACACAGCAACAACTAAGTTTAAAATAAGTGCATAACTTTACTCTGATAATATACTCAAGAGCAAAAATAAATGGTCGCTTTTCATAGAACTTTGTATGAAAAGTGACTAGGGATTGCAATCCGGCGTCATTTTCAATCCGGTCGGATCCGGCCGGATCGATCAAATCAGAATGATTTTCGCTTTTCGGTTCAAAATGAACTGTTAGTAAGTTAATCAAGTATCATTTTACTTAATATAGGTAGTTTATAAAAAATAAAACATTATTATACTAGCTTTTACCCCCGACTTCGTCCGCGTAGACTCAATTTATCTTCAATTAACTAAGCAATTTTCGAGTATAAAATGTATCTAATAACAGGTTTCTTTATAAGAGTTCTCGTTCGAGTGATAGAGCAACTTTAAAGGAAATTTACCGATCTCTTATTTTCTACCCCGTGAGTTTTTTTTCTCAAAGCACCAATGTGATCCTCGAGAAATATAGTTTACACAAATATTTAGTATTCATGTTCGATCCCGTGAGAAATTCAAAAATACATTCATATGGTGCCCCTGTACTCTGTGATCCTCAACCTCAAGGAATATTATATCTGTTGTATAGTATATCAAGAAACTGTATTAGCAAGTCACTTGGGGAGTTGGGGCCTCATGTCGCACAACCCGTTCGTAACTGACATCTCCTACCCATAAACCTTACTCCGTGCCAAATTTCACGTATCTGTTACAAAAAGCCAAGGGCTTTCCTATAAATTCCACTTTCACAGATAGATCAATTATTTTAGTACTTAAGTAACTTTAAATACTATACAAAACCTAATATAATTAACCTTACGTTATACGTAATTTACTGAGATGAGATCACAATATTCACAATAATTATTAAAGCATTTGAGAATGCTAACTATTAACTATCGGCTGAGGACCGAGCGGAGTGGCGATTACTCCACCGACAAGAGCCTAGCTCTTAAGAGCGTGCATCCCTACTGAGCTGGCAACGTCGCATTTTTGGTGATTTTTTGCGATTATTGCACAGAAAATGAATGAAATTTTCAAATGTCCGTCTGTAGTGCACTTCGTTTTGAGTGTATTAATGTGTCTAACGCAATGATTAATCGTGATGTACTTTTATTTTCGTATTAAAGGGATAAAATACTATATCTCGTTTTATAAGAAAATAAAAGTCCATCATGATCAATTATTGCATTAGCCACATTAATACACTAAAAACGAAGTGCACTACAGACGGACATTTGAAAATTTCATTCATTTTCTGTGAAATAATCGCAAAAAATCACCAAAAATGCGACGTTGCCAGCTCAGTAGGGATGCACGCTCTTAAATAAAAAGAAAGAAGCTATTGCATTGCGCATGAATGAACACCACGCGCATTTAAAGTACCTACTCATGCAACAGATCTATTATTTTGTCAAAAATTGCTAGCACCGGATCCGGTCGTCGGATCCGGTACATTGACATTGGTACCGGATCCGGTGTACGTTGAATGATGCCGGATCCGCCGGATTACCGGGTCCGGTTTTCCGGATTGCAATCCCTAAAAGTGACCCGTTATTTTTGCTCGTCAGTGTATTTGATATTTTTATAGCGGTGTAACAAAGTAAAGTTCATGCGGAGCTGATAAAGTGACGCCTGAAGCTATGACATTATTATTGTTATAAATGATTTGATTTTTATTTCATATGTAAAATGTAATTATGTGTTGCTTTTATTTATTATTGACATCCAATTATTTTTTATTTAATTTTACTTGTATATCTCTTTGACGATTTCAATTATAAGTCCTCGTAACTTGACATTGTACAATTGACAATATTTAAATTTTTTAAGAGCTACTTTTTATTGTCTGGCTGGAAAGAGCGCACAAATTTAAGACACCCAGTCAGCTGTCAGTAGTATTTGTGTGTTGTGAAAGTTGTAAATGTCAAAGGGAAACCCGGAAGACTAGGTTTTTTATAATGGCAGTATTGGACCGGCCGCTGGACGTCATTTCCTGTTTTACATATTTTGCTCATTTTTCCAAAAACTACTGTACGAAAAAATCCAAAAATATTTTTTTTGTGTTCTACAAGTGTTTCTCTCGAAATGGTTTTTGATTTATGAATATAAAGAAATTTGAAATATTGTCAAAAGTCAAAAGTTTATTTTGCAAATAGGCCGCCGAGGGCTCTTTTACATGTCTTTTTTTGAATCTACCAGCGCATTCGGAAAGACCATCATTGCCAAGAAGAATGCGCCGCAAGAAACTTGGCAGAAAGTCATTTTTTCAAAATACAATAGATTTACAATAGTACTTAAATTCTACTTAACTTACCTAATACAATTAATACATTTTATAAAAGGGATGTAAAAGGTCCCTAAGTTAAGTCCGTACCTTAAATTACATTGGTCTATAGTAGAGATGACAAAAAAATCAAGAAAATTCTGACAAAGTATTCAGAATACAAAAGCGAGCTCTGCGCACGTTGGCAGGTGTCAAACCACGAGATTCGTGTAGGGATTTGTTTAAAAAATTTGGTATAATGACGCACTATTCCCAATATGTTTACGATATTTTATTGTGGACTCGCCGTAATATTGATTCCTTTAAAAGAGTTAATATTCCGGGCAGGATAACCCGGCAGACCGGGCGATTGCAAGCGGTGCCACGGCGGTTGGCGCTGCTCGACAAGAACCCGCGCGTCATCGGCCCTAGACTGTATGAGCGACTACCCACTGAGATAAAAAATGAATGTTCGGACGAGACATTTGGCCGCCGATTAAAAATACTTCTTATGGAAAAATCATTGTACTCTGTAAAAGAGTACAGTGAAATGAATTTTTCCTGACATTCAATGTTCATTTGTACTTTGTACCATATTGTTTTTCATTTTTATTTATTTTTAATGTGTGACATTTTATCGCATTTTATTGCATAATTTTATTATATACTGTTTTATTTTATTTTTTATTTTGTAATCACTGACATTGAATTTGACATTTATTTTTTGATTGTAATTATTATTGGATTTCTGATTTCTATTTTTTTATTTTTTATTTTATTGTTTTTATTTTATTTACAATTGACGATCTTTTTGTGACTTTCTTATGTTTTGACATAAAAATATAATGTAATTTACAAATCGAAATAAATGAATCTAATCTAATCTAATCTGATGTATAAAGTCTCTACTGGTCAAAGCGAAACAAAATAGGCGATAATGATAAGAAAGAGAAAGCAAAAAGTGAATAAAAATAATCTAAGTTCAGTGGAGGTGTAAAACGCCTCCACCGTCAAATAAGTTAATTGGAGATATCTCCAATGTCGATGAGAAAAAGAGCAAAAGAAATATATTATATATAATAAAAAATATGAAATATGCATTTCATGTCAAGTAAGTAACTGATAAGCTTTTGGATTCCGAAGGCAAGCTTACGTCTGCTGCCCCCAATGTTGGCTCACACGCGCTCATGTCATGCTCTGAAAGCAGAGCGGTACCGAGGGCATGTATCACTTCCGTCCCCACAGGCTCGCTATGGGGACGTTTTAGGAACTTCGACGCTGCTAGCCTGTAACTAGACAGTAAATGAAAAAATAAAACAACAAAAGAAAACGGAAATCCATAAGCTTAAAAATATACCTACCTAATACCTAACTTAGCACACATACACATACGACATAGCAATATTTATGTCCTTGTAAATAATTAATAATAATAAAAATAAAAATATTACTAAAGTAAAAAGAAAATAATAATACAAACTAATTAAAACAGGTAGGCACAATATTTAAATTGATAAGATGCTAATATTGATAATGACTATATATAATCTTTAATCTTTAAATCTTAAATCTTGTCAATTTATGATGTAATTTTATATTGAATGAATAAATAATCTAATCTAATCTATGCAACTTTAGTTTATGATCATAGAGCCTTTTTCCCGCGATTTTGTTCAGCTGAATTTTACTTATATTGCTATCCCGCGGGAACTATAGGATTTTCCGAAGCAAGCACTATCCTATACTCTTTTCAGGGACTGAATCTATCTCGTTACCCAATTCATTCAATTCAACTAAATCGGTTGAACGGTTTAAGCGTAAAGAGGTAACATACAGACACTTTCGCATTTAAAATATTAGTATCGAAGTATAGTTTATGGAGTGACTGCTATTTAGCTAACGATTGCTATCCATTGAAATGTTCACTCTAATTGATAGAGAATGTAAAACAATGCACAAGTCCATCCCAAATCAACATTGCAATCCTTATTAAAAAACTAATGTACGTTTGTTAACACGAAGCTTTTTGCGCTTAGTTCATGATTCATGGAAATATTGAATTGTAAAGTTTATCAGCTATGTTATATTCCATTAGTATATGACTTAATGCCCGAAAATAAATGAGGTATATTGATAAAAATGCCATATCATCATACCTTGTATACGTGCGTCATGAGTTTTCACCTCGCCGACAAAACCGATGGCTGACGCAGCCTACACATTAGTGTATCGTTTATAATTATAATAAAAACATACAATGGGTAAACACTGAAAACTATTGTTGGCTTACTCGGAATTAAAAACAAACGGTTAACGTTGTAGGCCACAGTACAAGCAAACGTCTAGTATTTATATTTGTTTTTTAGCTATCCTTGGGCTAAGGTTTGCCCGAAGTCCTATGGGACGCGGCGCGGGTACTAGAGGTCAGGTCACAAATCCCGATCAGGACTATTTTTATTCTATTCCCTTAAAAAAACCCCGAAACCCACTGCTTAGCTGTCCGGGTGGCATCGGACGGCCATTACTGTTTGCTTACTGGCGATCGATTTCCGTACTATTTGTCTGAATGTATTATACCTACCGTCGATTTCTGATTCGACTTAAACTGAAGCAGTTTTAGACCGCAACCGTTTTAGATTTTTTTGAAGTTATGACCTAAAATACGAGAGTACCTATAGAGAGAGAAGATTTGTCAGGAGGCAGTCAAACAGTTTCAATAAATATTGCGAATTAATTTCCTTCATTCGATTGTTTGCCGGAGAGATATTGACAGAGATCGATGGTGTTCTAAAGTAACTTGTTGTCTTTTCATTTCGGAGAAAATTAGCACTTTGTGAAACGGAATCAGCAGGGCTTCGTCGGGGGCGGAAGGTAAACATCCGAACATTTTATATTGTAACGAAATTGCTCGTATTTGATGGAAGGGTGAAGTATGGGGTTTCGCAATTTGGTGTGTAATGGTGTTGCGGCGTGGAAAGGCCGGCGCGGCCGCACACTGCCGCCGCCCGACGAATACAACCCTATATTCTCCGGTCGATCAAATTGAGGATATAATGGCAGATTCTTGCTATTTTTAACTAATTCGCTAAAGTTTTAGAATCAATTAAAACTGACTAAAGTTAAAGAGAAGAAATCGCCCCCCCAGAGCCGCCGGAGGTCAGCAGTGTGCGCGGCGTCCCCGCATTAGTTTTCGCGCCCCAACACACATCATGCCCATACGTATTACATTTTCCTAAGTAATTTTACACTTGATATGTTATGTGGGACCTTATTCAATTTCGGTACAGTTTCACCGTGACGCAACGTTTTCTCAGGCAACAAATTATTTCTGTACCTTGATATATTTTCGGGATAAAACTATTTCATTTGGCCGTGTCAGCTATTTATAGAAGTTACGTCGGTGCCATTTACCGTATAAATACCTAATTTGATCATCAAACATTAACTCTTGTCTACTTTTAAAACATTGACATGACATTGTGACACAATGCTTAATATTGAAAGACAGCATATTAGAAATAATCTTTGCTCATTCGCCAATAGAAGTCGGTATTCCGGGAATATTATTACAGTTTGACAGAGTGACACGCGCGTATTGCGGCGCGGCGGGCGCGCGTCACCTGCCGCGCCGCGCCACGCCGCGCCGCGCCACGCCGCGCCGCGCCGGCAGCTAATCACTCGGAGGGAATGCCGACTATTTGTTTGAAGCAGCGGCGCCGGATAATGGAGCATTCCCGAGCAAGTTCGAGTTGAGTCGTTATTGTGATGTAATTTGATTCAAGGGCGGGCCGCGGGCCGGCGCGGGGCGCGGGCCGAGGCGTTCTGAGGAGGCTCTTGATTAATCTCGCCGGTAAATCCGAGGCGCGTTTAATTAAAATGGGATTATCTCGAGGTTGCAGAGCGCGGGCCGGCAGCTGGGCGCGGCGCAGGTACGCGGCTGCCCGCCAGGCTGCGCGACGCGACGCGTGCGGGCGCCATGACGCGCGACAGCTGAGCCGCATCTACCTACTCCAAGTGGCGAGCGCACTCGCGACGCTCTCCGCGGACTCGCCAGCGAAAGTTCTTGAGATGCCTCTCGTTACGGGGCGAGCAGTCGCGTTCTAACGAGCAACACAGACCGGCAGCTCCCGCCCGCAATCTTACAACATTTCCCTAGTTTTACTCATAGCTTTTTGCTTTCGAAACTTGACTAAAGCTGCTTTTTGAATACAACGAAAGTTTAGCATACAACGAAATCTTCTTTTAGAATGTGGAATATCTTAAGTTTGCTTGTATCAATGATGTGAAGGTACATATTTAGAACGTGAGGTTACATTATAATTATAATCGTATTCACCTTTGCTTTCCTTCGCATATTATAAGGATGAGATTAGGAAGAGTGGTGTGCGAACGCCCGCGCGTTAAACAAAACGACTGCTGGGCCAGGCGCGCGCGCCTAATCGAGATTAACGCCGGCGCCTCCAGATGCGTCGGACTTTAAACAGGGAATAACACGTGGCGTAAATCCTTCGTGCCGTCGCCGCCGGCCGAGCGGAGCGAGGGGGCAATAATAGGCACTCAACTATTCGTTTCCTTGGGTAATGTAACCTGGGCCAGCAATATTTCCCGGCGCGGGCGGCACGGGCTAATGCGTTCCCTCGGCCGGTAATGCGGGCGGGCCGCATGGGCGCCACTTAACGGACCCCCCGCGGCCCCCCACGCCGGACTTCCCGCGGGACCGCCGCGCCGCCGAATCGAGTTACGTTGAGTGATTTAGAACAAAAACTAGTTACGGACAAGTGAAGCAATCGTATGCTTGGTTAGGACGGGCACGGGCGTGGGCGCGCGGCCGCGCTCGCCACGCGGGATGCTGCGTCACGGAGCGTAGGCTGGGCACTGGCTAAGTCGGGAGGAAGCTTGGAGACAAATTTAAATTAGATGGTTAGCCTAGTTTTATGTTCGTTTACAAGCTTTTGTTTAACTTGCAATAACAAGTCTATATCTCGTAGGTAAGTTAAAATGAAATCTTGCTAGACAAATTTCACTCACTGCCGGTTTGACATGAAAGACACATATTCTATTTAAGTTTATCGACAACTTGTTATTAAAATTCTAGTAACTTGACCAGGTCTCCTCAAGCCCGTACTCTTCAAACGATGGAGAGCGAATTTCACACTTAAATTCACACGTGTCCAACAGATGTTGCTCTACCTTGAACGTGAGCCTGCTCTCTGTTTTCTATTTAAAACACTTCATCAAAACAAAACTGAAGCACTAGATGGTGTGGCATTGTCTGTAGCGTACAATGGGGGGTCATCGGAGTAGGCAGCGGGATGGTGCCGCACCACAATTTGCACGCCCATACCTTGGCGCCTCGCCTCTGCCCGGCGTAGGCTACTGACCTGTCCTCTTCTCGGGGTCCTGGAACAGCACGTCGGCGAGCCGCGCCGGCGCGCTGCGGCCCTTGCCGTTGACGGCCACGGCCTCCAGCCGGAACCGCACGTCCCACTCCAGCCCGCGCACCGTCCACACCGGCTCCTCCGACGACAGGTTCACCCTGCCACAGAAACCATCCTCAGCACCAATCTTAACAAAATTTTACTTTAAGTTTGATGTAGGCAGGTGTGATGGACTTTTGCCGGAAAAAAATAGTTTAGGTACAATCGAATATCAAAACGCGAAACGGAAACTGTAATTTTTCCTAAAGTTTTTCAAACATATTGTTTGTTGACTAGTTTTTATGTCGACACTAATTTCCATTAGACTGTGACACAATGTCGACAGCGACAGAGCTCCGTAGTCGCTGCGATTGCGCGTAGTGACATTATTTTGCATTTATGCGTAAATCTAATTACTTGCGAATGGTTTTAGTCTAATCTGTTCATGAAAATTACGATAGTAATTTTGTAATTCGGGTTTTTGAAAGCAGTGACAAGTTGAAGTTTTGAAGAACAAAATCTATTTATGAATCGTTTTCGTATAGAGGAATTACGGAAGATCAGTTTCATAATTTTAATCATCCTCGGATATCGCCGCTCGCACGCCGCGCGCGCAGCTGCATCGGAACTACATCTTCATGATACCTTTGTCACCCTTCGCGCCACCGTATGCGAAATGCGAAAACATCACGTCACGAGCTCCGTATAAAATCGGAATGTTCGATTAAAACCCCGTACACCTGCGCGGCGGGGTAGTCGTGGCGCTGTCGGTGGGTATTCAAATAAGTATTTCGCTCACGTCGCGATCGCGAGGTTAAATGAGACAACTTTCCAAACTGAAAATGTTTTTGTTTCCGAACAACAATTAGTGTGTTGGCGCTCATTAGGCGCGGCCGGCGATTAGCGTCGCACGCGAACAACCCGCCACAGTTCTACAGCCGCGGACAGTCGCCGACACAGATCACGGGATTGACAGAGTACGGTAACCGTAGAGAAGCCGCAAACTATACAAAACATTGCTATTATCATTGAGCAAGAGATAGCCTTGTGCGATAGTACCTTGTGCTACTTACAGGAACTACCATTTGGTGTATCAAAGCAAAAACGTGACGTTGTCAAAATTACAGCATATTACACATTAGTAATAAAAAAATCCGTGCGATGGGTACCAGAGTAGAGGCAGACCAAAAAGGAGATGGCGAGATGATTTAGAGCTTTCGCTAAAGCCTCGCTAAAGACAGAAACGGATGAAAAGAGAAAGGGGAGGAATGTGAGATTTTTTTGAAAATAACCTCAACCGCGCCAGCAGTTTACTTGATTTTTTGGACTTTATCACTTGGTTGCCAGTATTCTATACCACGAATACGTATTTTTTAAGTAGCAGTGCGTGTAGCAGCAGAATTAAAAGAAACACATCATGACACGTTTGATTTCTACGGACTTTGTTGAACAAGCCGACTCTAGAGTAGCGAGGCGCCTCTAGCAGCGGCACGCGCTGTCAATTCCATGCTCTGCGGTCACGGACAAGTCGCAAGTAACCATCGAGCATCTCGTCAAGCATTCAGGTTGCATATTCGGGGTGCCTTCTTGAGCCTCGTTGCATAATAATAACTTGGGATCGCGAACTTTGCAACGGGTGCGAGGGTGTTTATTGGAAGCGTCAGGTGCGACTCGCACCACCCGCTCTATTGTGTGGGAGAATAAATATCATATTTATAATATAACAGACAAATCTCGCTTTTTCAAAGCTGATTCGAACCACGAGGTGATCCTTATTTATAAAGGTACAACTAAATAAAATCTTAAACTGTTACCTGCTACTTGTTCTTTTCAATTTTTCGGAACAAAAAAATAATATAAAAAATTTGCTGTTAAAGCAAAAATGTTTCGCAATATTTGGATAAACCCGGTTCATCCATTAATCTAATTATTATCGTCGACAACATCTGTAAACATAATATTTCAGATACTAATTACTATGAACTAATTACAAGCTATTTATAGCTCCGGCAAATTAAATCCATTATAAAATAATATTCTTCGGTAGTCCCCTGTGAAATATCTCGGCGACTTGTATCTGAAAATAACCTTTAGTTAACGATCCGTTCCCAAAATACTTACGTCGTTCAAAATCATTATCATAATTGGCATTTTTTTCTTTAATTTAAGGGGGTTGCTCTTCCATACAAATCTTCCGTGCAGCTGCATTTCGTCCACAGGCTTAATTTTAATGCGGTTTTTTGAGGATAGTTAGATATGGATAAATTGTGTGCGCAAATTACAAAAAGGTGTGCATTTATCATACCTAAATTGCAGTACGATGCAGTAAATTTCGATGCATTTTACAATAGTGTGAGTAGCTAGTGTCAAATAAAAATAGTTGTAAAAACCAATCGACTATTTCGAACAGTCACGTGACCACTAATGTGGCTCAGTGGTTATGACTCAAAGAACTGAATAGTAAGTGACCAAGTTCAAATCCCGGGGCCGCATTTGATTTTTTTATATTTTCTAAACATTTTTTTTAATAATTTACAAATTTAAAGTGAGTAAGACCATCTCATTGAGATGTAGGAAACTTTAAGTTAAATTCAATATTTTTCTTGTCAAACTAAATCAAAGAAGCTAGGTACTACCTAAGTGGTTTTAAAACAACCACAAACTTAGCAGGTTGATTTAGGGCAATTTATCCCATTATCAAACCTAAACTTGGCAAAGCTTTCATACCTAGTAAGTACTTTAGTATTAGGATCACACGTGCTTATTACTTTGGCATAGATGGTGGCGCCTCGCAGTCATATTGCCACCTTATAACATGTTTTGCCTTATGTACTAAGAAAAGGTACTCAACTACAGAAATTACACCTATTAAAATAAAAAAGTTCTTCTAGTTAATTACACGAATGCTTCTCACGAGAATCGAACCCTAAACCTCTGCATCAAAACACAGCCATACACCACGGCAATGATTTTAAAATCCGACAGGTGCTAAATACAAAATAGGCCGAGTAAATAGGTTTTCTCAATTATAGAACATTAAAAAAAAACATGCGAGTCAAAAACCTGGCTAGACGGGTAATTAAAAAAACAATGACATGAAATTGTCATAAACTAATGATTGGCAGAACGTGGTGTCTCAAAATAAAAATAATCATTTTATTCGAAATAAATTGAAGTCAATTGGAAGTAAAAGATGTTACGAGCTACGATATTGTACGCAGCGTAGGCATTTATTTGGACGTACAGGTATGTACTTATCAATTAATCATAATATTTTTTAAGATACAATACTTCAACGTTTGTGTCAGATTGGCACAAAATATTTTGTAAACGCAATTAAAGTGCACAGTCCCGGTGTCTGCATGTAATCAAATCTTGGAAGTGAATTTTGACCCACTTCTAATTGATCAGATTGACGTGAAATCTGGCATAAGTACTTGTAAGTCAGACTTGTAAGAAGTACTACAGTTATCTTGAAGTGAAATTCTGGTATCGTTCCCGCTGTTGGAAACTCATCAACAGAAAGAGTAACAACCATCCATGCATTACGTTTACGTCTAATTATAACTTTTAGAACTCAGAGGAATCTGTAGTGCTCTAATCGAACTTGCTATTGACCAGGTTTTTTAGGGTTCCGTACCCAAAGGGTGAAAACGGGACTCTAATTACCTACTAAGATTCCACTGTCCGTCTGTCTGTCTGTATGTACCGTCTGTCTGTCACCAAGCTGTATAGTATCTCATGAACCGTGATAGATGAAATTTTCACAGATGATGTATTTCTGTGGCAGCTATAACAACAAATACTAAAACAATATATTTTTGTCCATCTCTCTATATAAGTAAAGTAACCAATGTAAAATAAATAAATAAATAAATAAATATCATGGGACAAATTACACCAATTGACCCAGTCCCAAAATAAGCACAAGGCTTGTACTATGGGTACCAGGCAACGGATAAACATACTTATATAATGTAGGTCAATACATACTTAAATACATACAACCCAAATTTAATGACCTCACACTGCTTACATTTTGCTTAGAAGCCACGCCGTCTGTCTGTCTGTCTGTGTCACCAAGCTGTATCTCATGAACCGTGATATGGCTGTCAGCTATCATGATTGTCTAGCGACAGTTGAAATTTTCACAAATTACGTTTCTCTGTTGCCGCTCTAACATCAAATACTAAAAACAGAATATTTTTGTGAGTCTAAGTATGTAAATAAAAAAATATAAAATTACCTCATAAAGAGTACATCTTGCTTAGGAGGCAGGGCTCTGCTAACACTGGATTTTATATTTACTTGCCGAATTTGTACGAATCCCTCGGTACGAGAGTCCGACCCACACTTGGCCAGTCTTTGGTGTTCGGAACACAAAGGAGCTTATCTATTACCAAGTTCATGCTGTACCATGGTTTATTTTATGGCCACATTGTTCAAATTCGTCCGTCTATGGCTGTCTATCTGTCCGTCTGTCCTAACTTTATAGTTTTTTTACCCATATTAGGTAGTTATATTTTACTCATTTTCATGCTGGTCTGGAATGTACCAGTTGCTTCGCTTCTCGCGCAGATGGTAAATGCAAGAATCTTAGGAATCATATTATTATTATAGGCGATACGGCAATCCGTCACTAGCTTGATTCCGCTTTCCACCTATACGCCCACAATCATGCTTGTTCTTGATGGACTTAAGGTTTTGTAACCTTAGGCTCTGTCTACCTCGTAAGGGATAGACGTGATTTGTGTATGTATGTACAAATTTTACAGAGTATCCGACCGGCGTCCGAATACCGAATTTGCCGTCAAAATGATAATTAAAAACTATACGTACGTATGTATACATTATAGAAAGATATAAGAAAGGTAAGTAAAATAAACAAATAGAAAAAAAGGAACCATTGTAGAAGCACTTATTTTGTCTGTCTGTCTTTCCGTCTGTCCATTCTTCTGGACCATTTTGTGACAATTTATTTATCTGTAGGTTTTTATTTTTAGCTTTGTATGTTTATATAGGTACTTACTTTTGTTTTTTAACTACTTTTGTGATTGTCATAAATAAACTTTTTCTTTATTTCTTTCTGTCTGCCTGTCTGTCTATCTGTTCGTCTGTTTGTCTGTATGTATGTATGTCTGTCTGTCTGTCTGTTCGTTTGTCTGTTTGTCTATGCGTTTGTCTGTTGTCTAACCATCCATCCGGCAGTCCATCCGTTCGTTTGACTGTCTGTCTTCTATGCGTCCGACGATCCATCCGGCTGTCTGTTTGTCTGTGCATCCGAACAACCGTCCGTCCATCCGTCCATCTGCTTGTTAATCTGTGCGTCTAATCATCCGTCCGTCCGTCCGTCTGTCTGTCTGTCTGTTTGTATGTGCGTCCAATCATCCGTCCGTTCGTCCGTTCATATGTCTGTCTGTGCGTCCGACCCTCTATCCGTTCGTCACTGTCCATCTGTTTGTATGTAAACCTGTCTGTCTGTTTGTCTGTCATTATAAATATTATTCATCCATTCGTCTGCCCATCCATCTGTATCCTTTTGTAGTACTGACTGTAGAATAATTTTTCAGATTCACATTGGATTCGGAAGGTACTTAATTTTTGTCTCCAGTAACAGGAAATAAGTGAAGCAAACATCCACTGGACGCGAGCGTATCTTACTTGCTACTATTGTGCAAGAAGAGCAAAAAGTTTACTGCTGGTGTGATGTTAAAAAAAAATTGTTGGTTCTAAAAACACATGAAACATTCTGTAGATTTTTATTGGCGTAATTTGTAATAACATAACATAATGAGATAAAAATAACTAGGGAAAATATCAAGACCGTGAAATGCCAGATGTCCAACAGCGGAGTTTTGTCAACCCTGTTCTGAAGACTTGAATACTTTTAGGCCGTCTTTTATGTTCTCATTACCTATGACCAGTAAAGCAAAAGGAAACTGTATGATACAGGTGATATTAATATCACCGTCCAAGTTTTTACGTAGGTATCATACGCAATCGTATAGGTACCTACCGTAAGTCGCAGGTTCACGGTGGATGTAAGCCGCTTCCAACCGAGGCAACTGGAGCTGTATGAAGGAGGCCTGTGGCCAACAGTGGACGTCCTACTGCTGATATGATGATGATGATGATGATGATGATGATGATGATGATGATGATGATAATGATGACAGGTATCATTTAATGATACTATTTGCAATATTTTAATACCAAACTGAAAAATAATGCTTGTATTTGTTGTGTTGTTGCTTTCGACGGTGATAAAAAAAGTCAGCCTATATAATGCCAAGTAGGAAAATAAGTTATGATTGTTTTTTGTATGCATGTAAAAAATATTATTTTGTGAACAATAAATAATAAGTGGCAAATTTCCATTACATGCAATTCAATTATGAAACTTGAATGAATGAATGATCTGTCGTGTAAAATTTTATTTATTGAATATGTTACGTGATAGATCACGTAACATATTCAACAGACAGTGTAGACAGTCACCAGCATAAATAAGTGATCACTTTTGTACCTTGTCACTTCAAAGTCATGTTTGAAAAACCATGCGAAATCATGTAACGACTGAAAGCGACAAGGTACAAAAATGATCACTTATGCTGGTGACTGTACAAACTACAATTTCGTGACATCTTTTAATAAATTATTAAATATTTTCAGTTTCGTATTGAGAGACTCGTGTATTTGAAAATGCTTGTATTTTTCGTCTTATTTCCCTAGGTATTGACTATACGTGGGACTGCCTATACAACGGGTTCCATTTCGTACCTTCTAACAATAGTTTGATCATTTGTTCATAGGTATATATGTATATACTATCAATCAACAGGCTAGCAACCCATCGCTCGATTTTGATTCTCCTTTCCACCTATACGCCCACAATCATACTAAACGTGGCCTTTACCTTACCTTAGGCTTTGTCTACACCGTAAGGGATAAAGACGTGATTTAAGTATGTATGTATGTACTATCAATAAAAGAGCCCTGCAGGAAAACTTGAGGAAAAAGTAGTTTCAGTAGGTAGTTACTTCTCACAAAATTTTAGTATGAATTTTCAGTATCTTGGTATGGTTTTTGTAGGAGCATAACTCTCTCAGAATTATAATTAGTTAGGCATAACTATCAATAACTAGTCAGTGTGTGTTATTTCAAAGAAGTTATCGCGTTTAAAAAACATAATAGAAATAGACAAATATAAATTTGATCATTACTGGAAGCATGTAATTCTGAGGGAGTTATGCCCAAATGAAAAAATTAGGTATCAAGAGACTTGAATCTCCATCAAACTAAAATTTCGTGAAATTTGACTGAAAACGCTTTTACTCCAAGTTTCCTCCGGGTCGGGTTCCTATATAAAACCTACAGTAGAACGTTTTCACGATCAACGCGGTCAACAGCACAGTTAATTTTCTTGTCAGTTCAATCAAAATGAAACTTCACTAAGACATTTGCAGTGAAAAAGTTCAACAATGTGTCAGGACTTGATTTGTCACTACCCAGGAATAAGTACATACTTAGTACGGATAAAACTATTCGTATACCTGTTACAGCGTGTCAAATGTTTATGAATACTGAATAGAATAGTGATACAAATTATTTGAAAAGTGACATCTCACTGGTATTTGGTTTCAAATGAAATTGAAAGTTTTATTTGAAAAATATATCTTTTTTTTAACTACCAGCGCTTTGATAAATTAGCCCTTGTGTGTGCATACCACATGTTGCGTGGCGCATTTACTTATGAGTCGAATGATTTCGTTCGTAGTAGCCATTACGCCATAGGTACTATGGCAGCGTGCACGTTTTTTCGACTTTAGATATCAAACACAAAGTCGAATATCTACCTACTATACCAATTAGAAAAATATAGGGACTTACCCGTGGCCCACCTAATTTGTCCACCCGGAAAACCAATACCCAGCTTCCAATACCCAGAAAAAAGGAGCTCCGCCCCAGAGCGGAGAATTTCACTCCTCCGTAAGGTCGACCGCGGGGTTCCTATTTCTATTCAGTTTGCCCTTCGGGCATTTGAAAATACCTAATGAACCTAACCTAATTTTACTATCTCAAATGAGAATTCTTATTTTTATTGACCCGAAATTCCTAATGGCACAACCAGTTGCGCACAACATATATGTAGAGTAGGCTCATGAGGAAAGCGCTGATATAATACGCGTCGAGCTGCAATTTTGTTTTTTCGCGTGTGGACTAGACACCGTAGTACTCTGCTTTATCCCACTCTAGGTAACGCTAATCAAAACCATCGACGGATGAGGTTGGACTTTTGTGGAAGTAAGTATTATAGTAAGTAAAAGCGAGTTCAGATGGATTAGATTTGTTTTGGAGTTGTCATTATTTTATTTGACGTACCTACCTATTGCAAAGTCATCATAATTATCTAATATTATTTTTTCCTTTTATGCGCTATACGATGAATTATTATAAATATGAATTATGATGACATAAGGACATAACTTAAAAAAGGCAGCTCACAACTCTGGAACAAAATTATCTAACCAAACCCCTAACTAAACCCTTAGGCCAAGAAGCATTCAGACGTAGTCCCTACCCGCTATGCGTAATTATTTCCTTTGTCTGAACCTATACTGCAATGCATTTTGGTGAAAGGATCCGAATGGCTAGCACGAGTGACTTCGTCTCATCGCTGCAACCAGGTTCATTCTCAAGTTACCTATTTACGAAAGGCGCGCCTGACTCGAAACCTTACGGCGCTAGCTGTTTAGATGCCCCAGACGAAACGCTTATAAGTTATAATGCATAAGAGTATTAATAAATGTCAGACGATGGTGATGATGATGTCTCTACGTGTGAACGAATATCAAATATGAATCGCAGGTTCCTACATACTGATAGGTACTTTGAAGATACTAGCAATGACGGCATTATGAATTTGCCGCTAGAGGCGCTATTGTAAATGAGGTATTATACAGAAACATAAAATTAGTAGTACCTACAAGTTGCATATTCCGGCTTTACATAACGGATTTTTAGTGTTATTAAGATTGTTTCCTTCCGATTATTATCGCAGACATACCTACGACAGGTTTATTAAAAGAGAAAAGAAGAGTTATGAAAATTAGGAGCCAAATTAAGCAGGCAAATAAAATGGCAGCTAATTTAGAAGATAAGATAGGACTGTGCAACACTGTGGGTAATAAATAGCTTGCTATTAAATATTAATTAAAAGAAATCCTGAATAATGTGATATACCTTACTCTACAGTGGCGCCAACTAGTGAGTACAAATTAACAAAGTACAAAAAAATTGACTCCCTGGTATTCAAAAAGGGTTAAAGGTGGCATTGATTCACATATTTGCATCTGCTAGACTCATATGTAATATTTATAACTAGCTGAGCTAGTAAAAAATATTTCGCCTTAAAGTCAGTTTTGGTCTGAGATGGCGCTGCATACGAAAAATTAAAGTTTTTTTGTGCATTTTTCATATTTTTGATTAGATATTCAGCTATTCGTGGAAGAGAGAAAGCCAACAAATCAATAATCATAAAAATCCGTGCAGCTATTCCAAAGTTATCAATAGTTAAAATAGCACGACTTACTTTTGTACGTATAGATTTGTAAAATTTCTGGTAAAAGTAAAGTTGATATAAAAACGTAAATATAACGTGAAAAGTTACGCTAACAGCTTAGCAAGGTGTTGCAATATTTTTCCACCCGCCAGTGCCTCCTATTTGCATGTGTGTGTAAGACCTAGTATCTGTATAAGGCCGTTAATGACACCAGCGTTTGTGCAGCTATTCTCCGAATTGGTGCATAATTACCATTTGAGTGTAGTCTCAAAAAATCGGCCGTATTGAATTGTGTGCGCAAATTAATTGATAATCTATAAATGTATTAAGAATTTTCTAAAAACTACAAAAAACCGACAAAATTGATTATAGCGCCATCTAACGGGACTTTTACAATGAGCTAACGCGAGCATCCGCCTTAAGGAAAGAAAAACCATCCAGTAATTATATAATTTATTCGTCTTTGATAACTCGACGCAGCGTTGCATCGACTGATGATTTTTGCTACGCGCATGCTACGCGTTACACCGTAGCGCGTTGTAGCGGAGTGCTACGCAGAGGCTACGCACTATCAATTCAAAACAAAATTGTTGTTTGGCAAAGTCGTTTCCCGCGGCGCCGCAGGCTATCGCGACGGCATAATTGATTTAAATCTACCTACAATCTTATAAAGTTTCCCTTTTCGGGGTAAAATGGTATTCCCTCCTGTTTCAACTTTAGCATTTACTGGGCGGCGCGGCTCGCGTTTCGCCCGATGTTTCCATAATTAACGCACTCCCGAAAGGTTAATGAGGCGCCTGTTCGGGTACATTTTTGCCGCCCATACCTGCATGACATGCCGGAGGGGAGGGAATTTTAATTATAATGTGATAATATAACGCGCGCCTTCGCCGCGTCCCGGCTCTTTGCGCAAACAAAGTGGGGCGAATAACTGTTACAGCTCGCGAAAACATGTCCCGGCGAATATAAACTTGCCTAATCATGAAACTTAGACCTTATTTTCATAAATAGTTTGCGCGGTTCATAGCCAGGTAAGCACATATAGCCGTCTCTTACCAACGCGGGCATCGAGATGAGACGGCAGCCGCCCTCGCAACGTTTTTGAGCAGATACAGTACGCATAGATGTAACTGTCTTAATTATTTGAAAAAGCGCGCATGTTCCCGCTCGCGGCGGCGCGTGCTGACATGCTCCGTACACAAATCATTACTAGACGCAGTCTTCTGCCTCGAGACGTTTCGCATCTCGTTACTGTAACGTCCCTAATTGGCTAATTCTTGTTAACGTTGTCATGTCATTATTATTCGGCGGTACACCCGACGGCGAGCAGTTTAAAGTCAAGTCTAATTGAATCGTGGGAGGATTTTCATTTGCACTCACTTAGAAGACGCTGCAGCCAGCGGGCATTTGATCGGTCTGTCCAGACGGAAAATAGCTGAGCTGAATAATAGTTGTGTTGGTTTATTAGCGGGGTGCTGGGTAGGGAGCGTGGTCGGAGACGACTATTTTATTTGTCGCGGCAATTGGTGCATAAAAAGTGGTTGCGGTGCGGCGCGCGCGCCGGCCGCACTCAATAAGGCCACGCCTCCCGCGGGACCGCTCCGGCAATAGTAAGGGAAATAAAGTAACGTATGAAAGCCCTTTTGGTGCGTTCGGCAGAATAAGATACCATAATTATTAATGTTATTTATATTCGTAAATATATTTAATTTACTATTTAAGTACATCTATCCTTATGTATGGCTGTGAGGCCTGGACACTAACTCAAAAAGAGGAATATCAACTCCTTGTAGCGGAAAGGAAAGTCTTACGTAAGATCCTGGGACCTGTCAAGAGAGACGACGGCACGTGGAGGATCCGTAAAAACATAGAGATCCAGGAGCTGGTGGCTGAACCCAACATCATCGGCGTAACAAAATCACACAGACTTCGCTGGTTCGGCCACCTACTCCGAATGGGAGAGGATCGTGCTGCCAAGAGGGCGTACGTGGGACGACCGACTGGTCGCCGCCCGGTTGGGCGACCCAGGTATCGCTGGGGGGACAGTGTCCAGGCGGATTTGCGAAGTCTTCAAGTCGACGACTGGCAAGAAGCTGCGCACGATCGGGACAGATGGCGTGCTCTCGTTTCGGAGGCCAAGACCCTATTTGGGTCCCTGAGCCAAATTAGTTAGTTAGTTATTTAAGTACAAAATATTTTGGTGCTTTTGACTAGCATAGGTATTTGTGTGATTATCGTAAAAAAATATCTCTGTGTTTATTTTTTTACCGGAATTGTATTGTTAGGTACTTACATTTTTTCCTTTATTTATTTCATGTTACGCAAAAATGGATAACATACGTTCTGTTCCTGCTTATATGATCGTCTAGCTTCTGACTAAAATGAAAGTTTTTAACGGTTTTTACTTAAGGCTGGAGAGGTCGCTGACCTGGGCGTGGGCTCGCCGGCGGAGTAGACCTGCAGCAGGAAGGTTTGCGGCAGGCCGCCGTCGAAGCTCGCCAGGCATGCCACCTCCACCGACTCCGCCGTCTGGTTCCACAGCGAACAGTTGCGCGGCGGGTGCGGCTTGCCTGACACGGGAGACAACACCTCAACATTATCTGGGTAAAATAACATTAAACCAGGAACACAAAGCTAAACCTTGGAATACAAAGAATGAAACAGCTTAAAACTGGAACGTTTCGTTTATTTAATTACCGCCTCTATCACCGGCAGTAGTCAGTAGTTGATCACTCACCGGCAGCCACCATCTGGAAGACGCAGGGCGCGAGCTGTGAGCCCACCTCGTTGGACGCCGAGCAAGACAGCGTGCCGTAGTCCAGGTCCGCCACTGGCGTGTATCTGCACACACAACCAAGTTCAATGGGCAGGCAAGTAAGGAAGAAAAGGGACTAAAAACAGGTACACTTTTAGCAAGTTTATGTTTGCGAAATGGTTGCCACTTAGCCACGTACCTCGAGAAGATCTGAGGATAAGTTTGCTGCACTGGTTTTCATTAACGCCAGTTAGAAAGAGGTGGCTATCACCAAGCACTAAGCCCTACTAGGTAACTGGTCTGTGACTTCACAATTTCTGACGGAGGAAGAACCATAAAGGTAAGTAGTGAAGCACCTAAGTATGTAGGATTGGTAAGGAATAGTGCCGGTATCCGAATGGTGCTGGTGTTGGGGTCCAGAATACCGTGCTGCGCTCGAAAACATCCGTAGTCGATATTGGGAAAAAGACTGATAGGTAAGCTAAAATGCCATGCATGAGTCTACCGCATGCAGAGACAGAGGTGCGCTCAGTCAGCTACTGTCAGTGCCAGAAAACGGCCAGCGATGACGAGGCAGACCGAGAAGGCGATGGCGCGGCAATTTGGACGCACACAATAGACGACTGGTCTGACTTGCCCTTGTCGGAATATGTCATTAAAAAAAAATTGTATGTGAGCTCACTTGAGACTGCTAGCGCTCCCGTTGGAGGTGTAGCGGTCGGCGGCGACGTCGATGGTCTCCCCGGAGTTGTTGAACTTCCACTTGAAGACGGCGGCGGGCGGGTCGGCGTCCACCTCGCACACGATGACCACGGCCTCGCCGCGGGCCGCGCCCACCACGGACACGCCGCTCGCGCCGCTGCCGCCGCTCCGGCACGACGGCGCGTCTGCAACAATAGTTATTTGTTATGCAAGGCTGCAAAGTTTTTGTTTGGCGCGAGTGCCTGTATTGAAACCCGAGCAAGCGAAGGATCCTATGATGTTCAAAAGAAGAATCCTGAGCGTCGAGAGGGTTTCAAGGCACGACACAATAAACAAACTTTGCTGCCGAGCGAAACACACAATTTTTCACCTCACTACAGCGAGAAAAATGGTGGATGGAAGAATTTCAAATTACTTGAGTATATGAGTAGGTGAGGTGGTGGTGGTCGTGGTGGAATGGTGGTCAGCGCGGCGTTCGAATTTCAAAAACTTTTTCCACCCAAGAGGGGAAAAAGCACTTTTCCACGCAGATTTTTAAGGAGAAAGACAGCCCTTTCGAGCAAGTGAGGTGAAAACAAATTTAATCATCAAGGGTTATAATGGAACCAGAGAGAAGATGACCACGATTTGTACGCGCTGCCTGCCCCCCCCCCCCTACTGCATGCCACAGCTATGGACATACTTTTTCAGTTAACTTAAGGCAAGCGTTGAAATAACTGGCACATGACACATCTTAGCTCTCTGGGCTGGCAACGCATTTGCAATCCGTGTTGCTGATGTTCATGGGTGGTGGTGCTCGCTTACGATTAAGTGTCAAGCTATCGTGTTTGGTAACAGCAAGCTACGAGGTGGCCGTCGCTTATTTATCAACTCAATTGACTAAGTAGAATCTAGTTTGATACGAGTACTTGCTTATTATTTCGAAGAAACAGTTTACCATTGGATAAAGTGAAGTGCTTTTCAGTTAGACATGTGTGTTTCAGTTATTGGTTAGTGTGTCTTTGTATGTGGGTCTCTTTAGTTGCTCTGGCATGGGCGACGAAAAGCCAGTGTCAGGCGCGTGAACGTCATAAAGATTGCATGCACATCGGTTGTAGACGACGCGCATAATTATTAAATAAAACATAGAATTTAGTTTAAGTTTAGTTGTATATTCACTGCTTTGCCACTGGCTACCCTCTCTGGGATTTAAGTCGTGAGCATTTGTTATGAACCATAAATTTAAGTGTTATTATAGTACCTAGTAATGCCATCTATTAAAGAGCTTGTAACTAGATTTAGATTTTGCAATAAATCCGCGCGAGGGCGCTCGCATCGCACGGTACGAGTAGAACAGATTTACCTCAAAACTATTTTTTTATGATTGAGGTTGTCGCTTTGTTTCCCTGTCACGTGCCACGCGAACTCTCTCTCGAATTAGCCAAAAAAAAAAAGTGCATTTTTATTCCATTTTTCGAACTCCGTACGCTACAATAAGCTGATCCTACGAACCGAATAATAATTACTAGTGCGAATTTAATACTAAATGTTTAGTACGCCTCCGAAAATGGTTTTGACTCGACAACGTGCTCGCGAGTTAGCTAACAAAAGAGAGACGAATTCAGAGCCAGCAGATCCTTCTAAAATGAAAGCAGAAGAGAGTGTTCCATCAATAATGCCATTAGCCGTGCAACAACCAGCTCAAAGTGAAGTCTTACCTCCGCCTTCTGTCGTCGGTACCATCAAATCGAAAAGATCGACGGCATCTTCGCTGGCAAGACGCAAGCAGCTGGAATTGAAAGCGGCCGAAGCTAAGGCTCGCATCCAAATGGACCTGATAGACAAGCGTCTTGAAGCCCAATTAGCGCAAGCCGACTCAGAGGATGAGGGTCCAGTTGAATATATCGACGTACGTGCAAACCGGGATGAGGTACCTGATCGAGTCTCGCAGTGGCTGAATCAAAATCAGTACCAGGATGTAACTAAACACCGACCGCCAACACCTGTGCAACCGGAGCCGGTCGCGCCCACCGCCGACCGTGCAGCCTCACCGCCGGCACAGCACACGGACACCGCTCACAGCATTCTACAGCTTGCTACTACGTTGAAGGACATGATGGAACAGTCCTCATCGAGACGCGAAGAGCGTTTACTCAGCCGCCTTGCCATACCCAGGGACCTTCCTATTTTTAGTGGCGATTGTATTGAGTGGCTACATTTTAAAAACGCATACGACGAGTCGTCGTCCACCTGTAATTTTACAGACCACGAAAACCTATCCAGACTTCGACGAGCACTTAGGGGAGATGCTAAAGAAGCAGTTACAGACCTTCTGATAGGTAACACCCCGCCCGCAGCCGTGATGGAGGCACTCGAACTCAAGTTTGGACGATCGGAATGCATCATTTTTAATATTACGTCACATCTACGTAAGTTACCACCTTTACCTACATTTTATCAACAAGATTTGATAAACTTTGCTATGAAAGTAAATAACTGTATAGCAACTATTCGTGCTCTAAATCAAAGTGACCATTTGCGCAATCCAGAGCTCGCATCAGCTGTTGCCTCTAAATTACCGAGCACTTTGTTGGGCAAATGGACCGAGTTTGCTTATGACAAACTTAAAGCTGGCGAATCAAAGCTGGAGCTGTTGGGGCAATTTCTAAAACGAGAAGCTGAAATGATTGCCATCGCCGGAGCTGTCCCGCCGCGTGAGTACAAGAAACCGCTGTCCGAGCCGATTGGCCCACACGTCAAACGACCTGATGATAAGACTAGATATTCACGCCCCATATTTGCCACTATGCGCACTGACACTCAAATATGTAAATTTTGCAAGAAAGACGAGCATACCCTACCTGATTGTCGTGTCTTTAAGCGCGCAATGCGCAGAGATAAATGGAAGTTTATTAAAACACAAAAACTCTGTTTCGTATGCCTTGTAGCCCGTCATGACATAGAAACATGTCCTGCACCTGTTTGTGACATTGACAACTGTGGCTTGCTACATCACCGTATACTGCACTGGAAAAAGCCAGTAACTGTTGAGCGAACAGAAGAGGCAAGTACGGGCGAGCCGAGCCCGCCGCATGCGCCAGCCAGCACGGAGCGTGCGGCGCGCGCGCCGGCGCCCGCTCCTAACCGCGCCGACGCAACGGTGGCTCACGTTGCGGCATTCGATGACTCCGCGCCGGCACCCGAAGGAGATATTATGCTCAAAGTAGTAGCAGTGAAGCTGCGCGGACCCTGTGGAGAAGTACAAACATATGCGCTGCTCGACGATGCTGCGTCGGTATCGATAATAGACTCAGATTTGGCGGATCAATTAGGGCTAAAAAGTGAAAGTGCAAGTGATATAAAGTTTATTGATGCTTTCGGACTAGAAGTGTTTCAATCGGACGCGCCTCGAGTGCGCGCTAAGATTTCTGGACACGACCGTAACTCTTTTGACATAAATTTACGAAAAGTGTCGAAATTAAATTTGCCTGCGCAAAACTTATCGGTTGTAAACAAAATTTCGTGTACAAATTTGTCTAGAATTAAAGATGTTGTTTGTAATAAACGTGTAGTACCGCGTATACTTATAGGTGAAGATAATTATTTTGTTATTGCACCGCTCGAAGTTATCCATGGCAACAAGAATTCACCTTATGCGACCCGCTGTCGCCTGGGCTGGTCTATTCACGGCTACTGTGGTCGCGCTCACTCTTCCGCGTCACAGGTAAGTCACCATGTTTGCCATCTCGCTCACACTAATGATGGGATCGACAGTACATCACTCGATATCAATGCACTAAACGAACTGATTAAGCATTCCTTTTGTTTAGATTCCACAGGAATTTCAACCGTAAGCCGTGAAAATTCGGCACATTTGCGCGCTGTACAGATATTAGACGATACAGCACGACAAATAGGTAACCGATGGGAAGTAGGTCTACCATTTAAAAACGATAACTTTACAATGCCTGATTCATATAAAAATGCGCTATCTCGGATGCACTCACTCTTGCATAAATTCGAGAAAGACAACGCATACGGCGATAGGTATGGTGTAGAAATAAACAAGCTTATAACGGAAGGTTATGCTAGGGAGTTGCACGATAATGAACTCTCAGTCAAGCGTTTATGGCACATTCCTCATTTTGGAGTGCAAAATCCTAATAAACCAGGCAAGTTGAGATTAGTTTTCGATGCGGCATCGAAAGTAAACAATAACTGTCTTAACGATTACCTACTGACTGGGCCTGATTTATATAATTCACTTTAGGTATCATGTTGAGATTTCGGGAAAATGAGTTTGTTATTATTGGCGATATAAAGGACATGTTTTTACGAATTAAAATTCGGCCTGAAGACCAACATGTTTTTAGATTTTTGTGGCAAGCGTCGGCGAGTGCTCCTATTAAAACATACGTCATGCAAAGCTTGATTTTCGGGGCCACCTGTTCTCCGTTTATCGCGCAATATATAAAAAATAAAAATGCACTCAAGTACGACGATCGCTATCCTGAAGCCGTTCAAGTCATAATTAATTCCCATTATATGGACGATTGTTATTATTCAACGAATAGTGAACAAAATGCTATTCAATTAATTAAAGACATAACGTTTGTTCATAAACAGGGCGGCTTCGAGATTCGCGGCTGGGCTAGCAACAGCAAACAGGTTCTGGAAGCGATTCCTGCTGACGCGCTCGCGCAGTCAGCTGTTCAATTCAAGGACGGAGCTACGAACCTGACTGAGCGCACGCTCGGATTGATGTGGCATCCCGCGGATGACACTTTTAGCGTAAAGGTGTCACTCGATCGCATGCCACATGAAATTTTAGACGGTAGCATACCACCGACAAAGGCCAAAATGCTTAGCATTATTATGTCTATTTATGACATACACGGCTTTTTATCGCCTTTTGTAATAAAAAGTAAAATATTATTTCAAGACGTACATCGAAGCGGCGTTGATTGGAAATGCCGCATCCGACCAGAGGAGCACTCGCGCTGGGTATCGTGGATCGGCGAGTTGAAGCAGCTGGAGTCTTTGTGCATCCCGCGATGGCTGCGCCGCGCCGGCGTCTGGACGCCGTGTTACCCTTCAACGTCCGCGTCCTCCGCTTGTGATGACATCATAGAAACTCAGCTTCATATTTTCTGCGATGCTTCGCTTAAAGCCTTTGCGACGGTGATATACTGGCGGTTTATTCGCGCGGATGGTTGTGTGCTCGTTTGCTTGGCGGCCAGTAAAAGCCGAGTAACTCCGTTACGCCCTGTATCGATTCCGAGGCTGGAGCTGCAAGGGGCACTGTTGGGCTCTCGCTTGGCGCAAACTATAGCCAAGGAACACAAGGACGTCCAGCCGGATAAGCGTTACTTCTGGACTGACTCCAGCACTGTTCTTCAATGGATTCGTAGCGACCCCAGGAACTACAAAGCGTACGTTGCTCACAGGCTCGGTGAAATTGATGAGCTTACCGGCATAAAAGAGTGGCGTTACGTCCCGTCCAGTTTAAATATAGCCGATTTAGCCACGAAGACAGAGGCTCCTCCACTTAAATACGACGACTTATGGTTTCAAGGACCTGCATTCCTGCGCCATCCAGAGGATCATTGGCCGAAAGATTTGAAGCACGCTAAGATAGTTGAAGAGGCTACCTGTGAAGAAAGAAATATAAACTTAATAACAACAGAAATGCCCTACTTACCTGTACCCGATGAAGAAAGATTTTCCAGTTGGATCAGACTTGTACGCACTGCTGCAAGAGTAATATATTATATTAGAAAATTAAACCTAAAAATTAAAAACAAAAACAAGAAAAATCATAAAGGAAAGAAAAATACACTGGATAAAAAGGAAATGGTATTGGATACGGAAATTATGAAAATCGCAGAAAGATACATTTTAAAAAAGAGTCAAAGCGATACCTTTGCAACGGAGATCGCTTGTTTGACATCTGGTAAAGCGCTGCCATCCAACAGCCGTCTACTTAAATTAACACCATACTTGGATGAGTATGG